>OLKM01003993.1:0-26763 GCA_900291075.1 Melanogrammus aeglefinus | reverse complement strand
CAGTCGTTAAAACCAGGATACTCAAATTCAGTGGAGTCACTAAAGTGTCGAGTCGTCAATCAATTACACATCTTCGAAACCTCTCAACTTCTGTTCCCACGTCTCTTGCGGCGTCACAACCTTTGGCGCCGGACAATCAATCCAGGATGGCTTTTGGCGGCGACCTCATAAGGAGAAACCGACGCAGAGAGAGTAGAGAGACGCAGTGAGAGAGAGGCCAGGGAGTAGTTGGAGGCAAATGAACAGAGGAAGAGAATGGCATTTAAAGAACTAGAGTGGCCTTTGACTTAATGAGGGCTGAGAGAGGAGAGAGAGAAGAGAGAGAGAGTGAGAGAGAGGAGAGAGAGAGAGAGAGAGAGAGAGAGAGAGAGAGAGAGAGAGAGAGAGAGAGAGAGCGCGATGGAGATACAGAGCAAGGACAAGGAGATGGAGAGAGCGAGCGGTGAGAGTGAGAGTGATGGAGAGAGTAGAAGAGAGTCGTGGTCGAGTGGGTAGAAAGATGCAGGGTGAGGGAAGAGAGAGTGGAGTGTTAGGAGTGCCATGGAGAGGGCATGTGTTGAGGTGGAGTGTGAGATGGAGTGAGCTGGAGGTCGCTGGTCGGGGTCGTGTTTAGGGTGTGCAGCTTCTCATCTCAGCGGTGGAGGAAGATCCAGACACAGTGTCTCTGGGTTTATGTCTGGAGTTGGGCCTTTAAGCGGCCTCGTTTCCTCACAACCGGCTTTGTTCTCGCTCGCCTGGTTTCTGTCTGTCTTTTTTCCTGTCTCTGACGAACGCTTTCAGTGTCTGACTAAAAAACCGGCATTATTCAGTAATTTTGGTTTTATTTTGTTCTTTGATGTTTCCTTTCAGGACTAGCTGAGGTCTTCACTCTCACTCTTGCCGGACATCGCGCTCGCGCTCGTGTTCAGTTCCCTCACCCAGCTAGCGTCTAGGACCAACGCAGAACTTGGATCTTTGCTCTTCCTGCTATCGTTGTAGCTCGTACGAGACGGGCCATCTCATCCTCCCGGAATGTAGATGTATTCTAACGAGCAGCTAGCTCAACAAGCTAGCGAACCCATCTGTGTGCACCCTTTTTATCCCCTGATGGCAGAGAGGTTGTGACGGATGGGTCCCACAAATAACATCACTTAGCGTGTGCTTTGTATGACTGGCGTGAGTGACTGGTGTTTTCATGTGAGCGGGTTAAGAGATTGCTCAGTGGTGTGTGCTGTGATGAGTGGTGTGTGTGTGTGTGTGTGTGTGTGTGGTGTGAGTGTGTGTGTGTGTGTGTGTGTGTGTGTGTGTGTGTGTGTGTGTGTGTGTGTGTGTGTGTGTTTGTTTGTGACTGTGTGTAGAACACTTGTTAGTTCCTGTCTTGTGTTCAACAACATCCTTACTGACCGCGCGCACGCACGCACGTCACACACACACACACACACACGCTATGTGCAAGATATGTGAGAATGAACAATGAATTTTGTGCCTTGCTGTTGTGTCACCCAAAAAAACAATACCAGGCACGAGTTCTAGCAGTAATAAAGCACGCACTGATGAAAGTCTTTTTTTCCTCTGTAGAAGAATGAGTTATATCATTCTCCATCTGACTACTGCCACATCCACATTAACTTATAAGCACTGTGATGATGTCGACACCTAAGAAATTTCATTGACCTGAATGAATTTTGCCAGACCTTTTCTGTTAAGTGAAAATATGGTCGGCAGTTTGGCGAAAGGGTTTGAAGTGACACGAAGAAGCATAGTCCTCTCCCAACGCATTTGAAGTTTTCGCCAGAGGAGAGAGAGAGACGGGCTGTCGCTCGGTCTTGAAGAGTAACACTAGGACACTTATAGAGTGACTGAGAGCGAGAGAGGAAACGCAGAGGGAGAGAGAGCGAGGGATGTGAGAAGATGACATTGACCATAAAAGCTGGCAAGGAGAGTCCCTTGCGGTCGCAGGCTTTATTAAACCGGCCTTGTCGTAACACACAGATACCACAAGCAGAAACATTATTGTTCCTAAGACGTGGGGAGAGATTCATCTCAAGCCACCGAATAAGGCAGGAACTCCACTGCGACAGACTTTTCTCTGGAGACCCAGCATCACTTTCTGAGGATTCTGTCTCCGCTTGTGTGCATGCCGGAGGCGGGTGGCATCGGAATAATGCCATGCCAGTCTGCGCTCCCCCTCCGCCGTGGGAATCAAACTGTCGCTCAGCGCCTCGGTGCAGAGATGGTGGCGTTGTCTTGCATGGACGAGTTTCCCTCTTCTCTAAGCTCTGCTGAGATTATAATGAAGGCACAGAGAAAGTCTGCACCCAGAGTGCAGACTTTCATCAAACAAAAATATATCTCTGTCTGCTAGATATTCATTGAACCAAGAACCGAGCACTAACTAATTGCTAGGTTAACCCATTCCTCGTATACAACAAAGAGAGCTAGGATAAGATGCTACACAACTAAGTACTATAACCAAGTACGACATGAAATAAGTGTGTACATTAAGTGCCAGGACGTACAACACACAATAAGTAGGAGGGGTGGGAATGGGTGGCTATGCAGCGTCTAGGTGAACTCTGAACAGGTGAGTCTTTAGGCTTTTGCAGAAAATCTACCGACCAAGCAGTTGTTTTAACGTGTAGCCCTGAATTGTTTAGCTGCCAAGCGGTTAAATCTGTCCGCTGTTGGCTGGAGGCGGGAGTCCTTTGTGGACCCTGGTCATTCCGTTGGTTTCCGTGGAAACACGAGTGGTGAATGTTCCAGGCTTCGCACCTCCAGTGGAATCTACCTGCTGGGGGGGATACATGTTCTACACACTCAGTGCACCGGACTACGTCTTTGTGGTTCCTTTGTGTTTATTACGTTTAGTTTTGGAGTATTAACACTCCTACCGACCTGACATGTGACATGTTTTTGAAGGCTTCAACTAATGACTATTTTCATAGTCGATTAATCCAATGATTCTTTTTTTTAAATCAATCGATTAATCATTGAGTTCTATGAAATGTCAAAAGTAATGGCAAAACGGCAAAGGGATCTCATAAATGTGCTTGCTTTATCTGACGAGCAGCCGAGAAAAATGAAAGTATTCATTTCATAATGATCCATGAACCAATTATTTTAATTTTTGAAGCAAGAGGCAGCCGAAGAGAGCACAGAATGAATAATCCATGATAACAACGTGATTAAATAAATCGTCTGTCGAAGGAAACAACCATTTATGGATTCATCGTTACTTATGGCGACTTATCATCACTCGACTGAACTGGTTTCTGTCAAGTGACTCTCACCAAACATTCCAACATTGGCACGTTAACCCAGGGATTTAGTCTTCCTGCGTGGGATGTCTCATGGTCTCTGGATCCAAACAAGGTTATTGTGTTTTCATCTCAGGGCTCTGTGAGTGCTCTGGCCTCTGTTCTTCCTGGTTGTGGTAATCATTAGAATTTTCTTCAATGTCAGTGCAAGATGAATAAAGATGAGAATACTGAAACCTCTCTCTCTCTCGCTCTCGCTCTCGCTCTCTCTCAATTCAGTTCAATTCCGTTCAGCCAAGCTTTATTTGCATGACAGTTAAATTAACAAAAGTGTGGCCAAAGCATAAACAAAAAATAATTCTCTTTTTGGTTCTTGCTCAGCAGACTTTTGTGTGTGTGTGTGTGCGTGTGCGTGTGTGTGTGTGTGTGTGGTGTGTGTGTGTGTGTGTGTGGAGGGGGGGGGGGCATGTGCATGTGCCTTCATGAACCTATGCGTGTGTGTTTTGGGTGTGAGCATGTACTTGTGCTGTCGTGACGTGTGTGTGTGTGTTGGTGTGTGTGTGTTTGCTGTGTGTGTGTGTGGTGTGTGTGTGTGTGTGTTGTGTTGTGTGGTGTAAAGGAGGTCATCAGCGGTGATCTCAGGTTCTATTCATCAGCTTCATATCAGGTCTCAGATTGGCCCCATTACCGGCTGGCTAATGGCTCACACATCAGCCACTTTTATCAAGCTATAAATTAGCCAACCAGTTGGCTACGGGCCGACCTCCTGCACTTAAACACTCTGCTGCTGTGTGTTTGTGTGTGTTTGAATGTGTCTATTCAATGTGTATGTTTTTCTTTAAGTGTTTTGTGTGTTTATTTTTCTTGTGTGTGTGGTTGGTTGTGTGTGTGTGTGTGCATGTTTGTATTTCTGTGTTATTGTGAGTGTTCGTGTGTATGTGTGAGTGTGCTTGCATCCGTGTGCGTGCGTTAATTCGTGCGTGCGCGTGTTTGTGTTTGAGTGTGAACCAGTGTTTCCTCCACCGTAACCAATGGCAGGGCTCCATGTGTTAATGCACCACCTTCAACTTTGAAGTATTTAAATCGTTTTCAACACAGAACCAACACTCCCATGGCGTCCTGGCCGGCGTTGACACCGTCACACCCATGCAGTCTATAAAGGGACTGGGGTATCAGAAGATCACTGCCTCAAGTGTGAACATGTGGCTCCAGCTTCAAAACTGAGCCTCCTTTATATGCTCCCTCTTAAGGCTTCAATCAGAGGATTTGCTGAAACCTCCTACTTTGGTCTAGTGGATAGAGATGTTCTGATAACATTTTTTGTTGTAATTAAGCATCCATCAATGTTTTTCCGAGTTGATAGATCGAACGCACGTAGATCGAAGATGATGCGTTTCCCATTCCGACTTTCCACCTACGATCGTTACTGGAACAGAACACCTCTACTAGTGGACGGTTGGGCCCCTCCGCGAGGCAGCGTGTCGGCTGCGTGTTGCTCCTCACACACGGTCTGTTTTGACAGCGTGGTGGGTTCTGGATGTTGCCTCAGAGCAGAAGGAGAACAGATAAAGAGCGGTGGAGCTCAGACAGACGGGAGGAAATGAAAGGTGATTTTTGAAACTCCCTCGCTGTCAGACGCGAGACACGGAAGACAGTTTAGCGTATCAACACCGCTCGCCTTTGAAATAGAAACCCAAGCTTTCTGCCAGAGAATTATATAGATGGGGGGGGGGGGGGAGTGAGTGAACCGGATATCGCCCTGTGTCGTCTCCACGGCCCCCCGAAGACCACATCAGGGCTCACTTCCTTCTCGCCCCCCGTCCCTCCCCCCGTCCCCGTCCCCTCACCCTGCCTTTCATCCTCATATCGACTGATGGCTTCCCCTCGCTCTCCGTCTCACTGTCCCTCTGTCCGTCTCCTTCCCATACTGATGTGTTCTGGAAAACTGCAGCCTGTTGTCTGCCGCTGCCTCATCCATTTTTAATCTCGCCTCCTTTCGTTTGTGTTTGTATGTGTGTGTGTGTGTGTGTGTGTGTGTGTGTGTGTGTGTGTGTGTGTGTGTGTGTGTGTGTGTGTGTGTGTGTGTGTGTGTGTGTGTGTGGGTTTGTGCCTATCAGCATGTGCGCAAGCGTGTGTGTGTGTGTGTGTGTGTGTGTGTGTGTGTGTGTGTGTGTGTGTGTGTGTGTGTGTGTGATGTGTGTGTGTGTGTGTGTGTGTGTGTGTGTGTGTGTGTGTGTGTGTGTGTGTGTGTGTGTGTGTGCGTGCGTGCGTGCGTGCGTGTTCATACTGATTTCCGATACTGCTGTTGTTCGCTGGGACAAAAGTCCTGGTGGACTTCAAAGTGACGAGGATGGTGTATGTGTGCACGTGTGTTTTGTGTGTGTGTGTAGTGTGTGTGTGTGTGTGTGCGTGCGTTGTGACTGAGGAAAACTCTGGGGGGGGTGTGAATAATTCAAACGCCTGCCCACCCAGCGCGCCCCCCACCCCCCCCACCCCCCCTCCGACCCCACCCCCTCTCATTTTGTACCAAATCCCCTTTATTCTCATCCTGCCTCTTTGTGCTTTGTTGCCGTCCCACTCTGCCCTTGACTTCACCTCCATCCCTGCTACCCCACCGTCTGGTCGAACACAAACAACTCCCTGTATGCGAGGTTGTTTGCGTGTGTCTTTCATAAGGTCGGGTCAGCCAAGCTCTGATTAGTTTCTTGGCCAGATGAGCTGCGATTGAAGCCTCCCCTCTCCCCGTAGGCAGTGTACCCAATTAGACTGCACATTTTCAATGTTTCTGAAAATGCAATGTTTCTGCAGCAAAGGACCATGGTCGGAATCGAACCCGGGTCGCTGCGATCAGGACTGGGCATACTCTACCCGTAGAGCCACCCGGCCGCCCAAAAAGAGTGTTTTTAGTCGCTTGAAGGTCCTGTAACCTTCAAGCGACGTGTGGGTTAGGTCGGCCCTTGTGTCACTGCTATTGACTGCTGAGGCTCGTCTGCTGGCTGGTGTGTGGAGCGTTCTGCCATCTCACAACACAGGGACGGTCCATGACCACGGGAGCTGCTGTCAACCTTGTTCAAAAATACAATTAAAAGAAGACTCAGGCACTCAGCAGCCCACGCACATATACACACACTTGCACGCACACTCATACCCATGCACATGCACACACATTCATACACACACATGCAAGCACGCAAATACACACATGACAAACATACATATACGCACATGCACACGCGCACGCACATCCACACGTTGGCCTGCAGACAGAATAGTAATAAATAAGCAGTATGAAGAGGCAGCAGAATCAGGTAAACATATGACTCAATCCTTCACGCCCCAAAGCCCTCGGAGTAGCTTGAACGTTTGTTCAGTGGCCGCTTTTCCTTCTAAGACCAGAACTACCATGACGACCAAACATTCACTTCCAACGAAAACCCAACAAACTCGCTGTCTGACTTTTCTTCCAACGCCTGTCTTTGTTTTATTGCTTGTCTCCAACTCTTCCTACAAAGTTTTTCTTTCAAGTTTTTCTACTTTCTATCGATTTTCTTTTATCGATCGGAACTCTCTGTGTGATCGCCCTCGCTCTCCCCCCCGTCTAAGGGGAGCTTGGTTCAGTCCGTGTCCCCTGTCTCTCCCATCTTTCTCCCCCAAGTGGGTCGCCAGGACTGGAGTCCCAATAACCCAGCGGTGCCTGTCTGTGCCCCCCTGCCCCCCCCCCCCTGTCACAGCCAGCCTGGGGGAAGGAGATGTAGAGTCAGGCCTGGAGGAAACCAGTCGGTCAGACCTGTTGGCCTGGGGGTCTGGGGGGCCGGGGCCCCAGAGTCAAGGCTGGGAGACCAGTCAGTCAGACCTGCAGTCGGTTGCACCAGCAGAACGTAAAGCCGATCATAAGTTCGGGTGTAAAGTCCGCCTTAACCCTACGCTCGACGTAGCTAGTTTCAAACTAAAGGTCATTTATTCTCTAAAATTTACTTGGACGGTATAGGCGTGAGGTTAAGCTATTTGATGGCGGATTTTATAATAAATATGCTTTGTATGCTATTCGTTGTGTGTGTCGTGAGTTTTTGTCTGAGTTAGCCTCTACCTAGCTATGCATTGTATGGAATAGCTCTAGATATGTTGGTTTGTACGTGGGCTCAAGTTGTTTTTATTTGGACCGAGTCACCAACTAGGTTTTGTATAAAAATATCTCGGAGCCAAACACACTTGCATCGCTGGACTTAAGAGCCGAATTTCGGTTTGTGTTGTGCTGCAGGTCGTTGTCAAGAAGGGCGGCTATTCTCAGTAATTACACCCGGCAAAACCGAAACCGCGCATATAAATCAACATCATCATACTGAAGAATTGGATCGATACGGTCACGGACAATCTGTTCCCGGCGCAAACCGCGTTCCTCCATTCCCATTGCCAAAACTAATATCTTTTGTGTTGGAAATTTTTTTAACGTATTTAACGGTCTTTATTGTTAGAATGGAACTTACACCAGCTAGAGGGGAGGTGTAAAATATAAGTTATAACTTAGTGTTACGTTGAAACTATCTGCTTGGTGCAACTGCTATTTTTTTAGTAGAGTGTAAAGTCGAACGTTCGGGCGATTTACGTTCAACGTAGCCTAAGTGGGACCCTACGTTCTGCTGGTGCAACCAGTTGCTGGTGGCTTGGGGTCCGGAGATTTGGGGCCCAGACCCAAACAGTCAGTACTGGGGATCAGTCAGACCTGGTGGCCGGGGAGGGACGCCAGCTTCATGGTCTGGTAATCCGGTAGTCTGGTGGTCCGGCTGTCTAGAGACTCACCCGTTCACAAGGTCCATTTTTTGTCTCTTATTTTTTTGTTAGGGGGACTTTTATTTTGAAGCTTGTTTATGTCTAAGTTTGGTTGTCGAGGAGAAAACATTGGCAGAACAGCATGGCTGTTTACATGTTGACACACGCTTCACTGGAATTTAATGACAGTAAGACAGCAGTGAGCTGTGCAATAATGTTTAGACGTGGCGGGGGCGTCTTATAATTTTTTCCGCTTCCCATAATAGTCCGGCGGTCTGTGTGTGCGTGCATGTTGCTTTTGAAATTGTTAGTACCCTTGGATGAACTTTTTCCTCGTGGCTTGATGTTGATAAGTCTCTGTAATAATGTGTTTGCTCGACCATTTTGTTGTGAGCTTTCTAGCTTGCTTGCGTGCAACCATGGAAACACCTTTGTTTCCATGGTTGGTGCTGTTCGTCTGTCTCGTCATACAGGCTAAATACCTGAATCCAGGTTCTTGTTTATTTAGATCACTAGAACGCTATTCGAATGCCTCCTAAGAGTGTAGCCTATATCATGTGATATGTCCGGCTGGCCATTTAATGCAGTACCCTGCACGAGAGCTGCTAGTTAGCATATTCGTCTGTAACAGAACTGTTACATTTTACGAGGCGTGAACCTCCATTATAGCTTTAGCCATGTTATACCTTTGGTGTAGTTCTCCGCGTGTAAACATCTTTGAAAAAGATTGCTGTTTATCTTTTCTCAGTTACAAGCGTTGGCAAACAGCATTGCTATGAGTTATCGTTACGAGGTTTGATGACCCACGACGGCTCGGCCTGCTTGCCCCGGCACAGCCACCATCCACATCCGAACGTGTGCGGGTAAAAGTGTCAAGAGGAAATCCAGAGAACCATCAAAAAGATGTTACACAATGGCCGTAAGGCAAAAAACAAGAGCTGTCACTTGCATTTTGCATCTACAAAAAAAATTATTTTTCTAACCAAGTGTGTATTATTGAACAAATGAAAGAAAGGTGGTGCAAAAATCTGTTATATTAAAAGAAGGGAAACATTTAAAAAACATATACAATAATATTTATTTACAATGTTTGTTTGCAAACATTTACACGTAATCATAAATGTGTCCCTAATCTTCAACACACAGCATCTGGGTACGACAACTCACCCGCGGGGATTGGCGAGGCGACAGCATTCCTTCTCGATGTCTGAATCCAACTCCCTGCAATTCCGTGCACAAGTGACGGATTTGAGCAGATGCATAAATGTACGATTGCTGCGCAAATTGTTATCTGATGGCAATCCTTTATGGTGGCATGAACCAAAGATAAAACAATTCTAATCTAGGATATAAAATATCCCCGTCAGCTATAAGAAAGGATGGGTTTAATATGTTTATTGTAACACAAATACACCATTTCAAAATGTATAACCTTGACTACTCTTTACGAATATCTACGTTGGACAATAGCTCCAAGCATTCACCGGCTTCTTTGAAAACAAATGCACATGGGTAGCGTAGAAGTGCATGGGGAAGGGTCGTCAACGAGTCGTTACGACAGTGTTGTAAAATATCTACTACAAAGCTGCAGGGGCGCTGTGTAGCGAAAAGTGTGAGCGCAAACTGAGAAAACAGCGAATAAATGGCCGGTCCTGAATAGTGGGCCTTTAAGTGAATTCAGGAGAAGCATACACATACAGCTAGAGCACTCACATCACAGCTTTTGCAATGCACTTCTTTAATTTAAGTGAAGTCCTACGAGTCCTTACATAATTTACACTAATATCATCACCACACCCCCCCACCCCCAACTCCCTGACCTCCCCTAACTCATTTTATGCACTTATTGAATGTTGTTGTGGAACGTCCCGGCACTTAATGTACGCATTTATTGTGTGTTGTACATCCTTCTACTTAAAAGTAGTGGTATAGCCTTGTATAGCATCTTATCCTGCCTATCTCATGTATATGGGGAATGGGTTAACCTAACGATTGTAAGTGCTTGGCACTTGGTTCTACCATCGTCCTTACTGTACCGACAGCGATATATAGTTTTACCTTCTTATGGCAAATGTTATTAATGTAGGTCACTTTGGATAAAAGCGTCTTCTAAATGCCCTAAATGTAAATGTAACACATGATATTCACATGTTTTTTTAAATTTCCTCCTATCGTTGACTCATATTTCCAAAAGGCTGAAATAGCAACGTCGAACTGTATCGCACACAGTGAAGCTGGTTCTTGGGAACTCTGACCATGCAGAATTCAGCGTAAAAAATGTGTGTTTTTAACCTTCTAAAAATGGATTTCAGTCCAAAATATTGTAGATTATAGTCCCAAAGGAAAGCATTTGCCAGAGTGAAGAACTATTCACAGTTGGGAAGCGACTGCCAAACATTTGTCAGTGTTTGCCTGTTCTGTCTGTATCTGTGGACAGTTTGCCCTCTCCCATCCAGATGGCGCCTCCATATTTGATTTATTCATTTACTCTCCTATGAGTCCCTATCCATTTCTTAAATCAAATCTCTGTCGTCGAAGGTTGTCCTGACAACGCTCTGTTTGCCTGCTCTATAGATATGAATACGTCTAATCCGTGATTTGTCAAAAACGAAAATAGAGAATAAAACTGCAGCACGCATTCTCAGAGAAGGACTTGCATAGAGTTTGTGGTTGGATGTTATTGTCTTTACTCGCGTGGCTTTTCAGGAGGGTATAGTGTGCGTTACAACCTGATAACCTTCCAGTTTAACTGCTCCCGTTGGACAAAGAGATCTCTGCTGCGTGAAACGATCAAAGTTAGAAAGTGACGAGTTAGGACGCTATTTTTAACACGACAATGGCAGGAAGGTGGGGAAGAGGTCATGCTGCCAAGCTTCACGAGGACGAGAGGGGGGGGGGGGGGGGAGGGGAGGCAGAGGAGAGGGGAGGGGTGCAGGGAGGAGAGGGGAGAGAAGGGAGGCGATGAGAGGGGAGAATATCGGAGCAGAGGTTGATAAGAGGAGAGGGGAGAGGAGAGGAGGAATGGAGCAAAGGGGAGAAGATGGGAGGGGAGTGTATGAAGGAGAGGAAGGGAGAGGGATAGACGAGAGAAGAGATGAGAGGGCAGGCTCATCCTGGCTTTGGACGTATGCTCTTTGATCCGCGCAGGCCTACCTTTGGGCTGTGTGTTCACTGTGTGTTCACACACTCAGAAAGAAAATACATCTGAAGTGAAATCCCAAGAAACGTAACTATTTGTAATTACAGTATGTGTGCACATATGTGGTTCACAATCTTAGGGATCTCGTTTGTGTCGTAAGAAAAGTTGTTTGCAAGAAGCTAGATCTCCTAAAATAATCAGGCTCACCTCCACCTTCCTTGATGTGTGTGATTTGATTTTTTATTATTATTTATTTTTAGGACTTTTGTTTTGTAAAGGATTTATTTAGCATGTAGGCTGTGGTTCAGCGTCTTGCGGTGATGACAATCAGCCAAAACGAGACACGCAGGGCCACAGGAACAAAGCCAAGCTGAAAGGGGGCCAATGTCAAGGGTGGTGAATTTATTTCAGTTCAAAACACTCAACATGTATTTCCTCCACCGGTGTTCCAGAATGAGCTCCATAACCAGAGAGGAGAGGCGGGTTAGGGATTCACAAGCAAGTGGAGAAATAAATCCATGACACGGATAAACTTGGTCTGAGATTGCCAAGTGCTTCCACAAAGAAAACTGTCTTTATTTTTTAGCTCTTACTAAAACTATTCCATCCATCATATTTATCTATCTATCTATTTAGCTATCTAGTCTATTTATCCATCTATATATATATATCTATATCTTTCTATCTACCTATTAAGCTGTATATATATATATATATATATACAGTATATATGTGTGTGTTTCTACCTGTCTGTCTGTCTGCTCTTACTCTGCTGCTATTGATGAACACGAGTCCTGAATCAAAGCCAACCTTGTGTCCTTCTTAAGGCCAGTGCCTCGTGTTGTGCTGCATGTGTGTTTTTCAATTCTTTTTCAATTCAGATCCATACGAGAGTGTAGCTCCAATGACCCCACTCCCAACTTCCTATCATTCGATGCAGATACACACACACACACACACACACCACACACACACACACACACACACACACACACACACACACACACACACACACACACACACACACACACACACACACACACACACACACACACACACACACACACACACACACACACACACACACACACACACACAGTCAGTCAGAGGCGCCATCATTTATTGAGGTCTAGTGTTCCATTTTTTTTTTTCAATCCACAGTAGCCGAATAAAATTCAGCCCAGCGCGGAACACGTAAAAGCATATTGAGCCAATGGGAGTAAACAGGATGTGGACGCCTGTTATCGTTTATTGTTCGGAGAGGTAGATTGAAACTCTGATGCCAATCCATGCAGCCCTGCAGCTCAGAATAAACAGCAGCTCATATAATAGTGAATATCCCGTTACTACTCGTTATTGAGTTGTGTCTTGACGTGATCATCTGTGACTATGTGTGTGTGTGTGTGCGTGTGTGTGTATGTGTGTGTGTGGGGGTGGGAGAAAGATAGGATGCATTGCTGACGGCACAGTGAGATAGGAAATGAGACCATATGTTGTGTTGGACTCACTCTTGCACACACACACACACACACACACACACACACACACACACACACACACACACACACACACACACACACACACACACACACACACACACACACACACACACACACACACACACACACACAGGTTGTTTTCCCAACAGCAAGGCCAACAGTTACTATCACGCTGCAAACTCCCATAATCCATCTGGGTCCCGAGCCCCTACAGGAGCCCTTGTGTTTTATTCTTGTTTTATGTCCATCCATATTTCCACCGTCTACACCTCTCCTAAGTGCCCTCCGCCCCCCCCCCCCCACCCCCCCCCGGGTCGTTACCCATCTGCCCCGTCTGTCCCGGGCTCCACAGTCCACCCGTGGGTTTATAACAGGAACCTGCCGCGGAGAGGCTGGAGCACTGTTCGCCGTCAGACGCACACTGATGAAAGACGAACCTGACCCCACCCCCCGCCGCCGTTAATGATGATGTAGACGCCGGTGTCAGCCTGCGAGGGCAGACCACACGATTAATTGCGGTCATCATCCTCCTCATCATCACCATCATCACCGTCGCAACAACTTTATTAAAAGTGATGAGGATGGGCGGGACTCAGATCGCCCGGAGATTGATGGGGAGAGAAATGAAGGATGGCATTCATAACTCCCGCTGTCAGACACTGACTGACACTGTCCCCCTCTCTCTACCCCCTCCCTCCCTCCCTCCCCCCAGACGGAGAGAGACAGAGCGAGGGGACGGACGCCAGCCGCAAGAGGGACAGCCGGTCCTCGGCGGGACGTCACAGGAGCGAAGACAGCAGCGACAGCCGGGAGGACGACGGCAACGTGAGTCCCAGCCCGGCCGTCGGCTGGTTCCTGTCTGTCTGTGTGCCTGTGTGTCTGCTTGTCTGTCTGCCTGTCTGTAAATTGTTATTGGTCAATGGACTGCATTTAAATTGTGCTTGTATCAAAGGCGTCTTGTCTGCCTGTCTGTCTGTCGTTCTTTCTTTCTTCACTGTGATTTTCAGTATTTAACTATTCGGTGTGTCAAGATGTGTCAAGATTCAAGATAATTTGTCCCAAAGGAAATTTGTCTCGAGCATAAAGGCTACGTGTCTGCAGGTCTCTCTCTCTCTCTCTCGCTCTCGCTCTCGCTCTCGCTCTCGCTCTCGCTCTCGCTCTCTCTCTCGCTCTCTCTCTCTCTCTCTCTCTCTCTCTCTCTCTCTCTCTCTCTCTCTCTCTCTCTCTCTCTCTCTCTCTCTCTCTCTCTCTCTCTCTCTCTCTCTCTCTCTCTCTCTCTCGTTCTCGCTCTCGCTC
The DNA here is from genome assembly GCA_900291075.1 of Melanogrammus aeglefinus. Lineage (NCBI taxonomy): Eukaryota > Metazoa > Chordata > Actinopteri > Gadiformes > Gadidae > Melanogrammus > Melanogrammus aeglefinus. The sequence continues at coordinate 12,826 of OLKM01003993.1, read as the reverse complement.
TCGCTCTCTCTGTCTCGGTCTCGGTCTCGGTCTCGGTCTCGGTCTCGGTCTCGGTCTCGGTCTCTCTGTCTCTGTCTCTGTCTCTGTCTCGCTCTCGCTCTCTCACTCTCTGTCTCTCTCTTATCTTCTATCTCCTCTCTCTGATCAATTCCATCACAGAATGAAATGTCTGGTAAAAGTATCACCCACACTTGTGTCATCGCCCTGTTTTTTTCAATCTCTCTCTCTCTCACACACACACACACACACACGCGCACATGCACAAACACAAACACCAGTGTTGTCAGTGCAGTAAACCCACTGTGCCGGATAAGGCTGAACTAAGAAAATACTTTGATTGCACTATTTCCGCATCATTGTGGCAAAACGAGGCAGCCCAATTGAATCTTAATTCTGTTTTATTTAAATGTAGTAGGATGCGGTTCCCAGCGTGTATCGACTTGACAAAACACATTAGGCCTTAACACAGCGCGGGACAATTAGTTTGGATCACATTTGACACCATTTCCCACTTTATGGGGAATTGGAACCACAGCTGGGAGGCTAAATGAACGGAGACAAGTCAATGTTGATCATTAGCATGATTAGGAAAGATTAAAAACACCATTGAGTCAGGGGCTTAGCACAATGTTCAGTTAGCACACACATCTCTAAGGATGACATCTGCTTGTATTTACATTTAAATAAAAAACATATCTACTCCTCAGTTTATCGTACCATTCAATTTCAATGCATAATTTTAATTTAAACCAGTTGACATCATTTGCGTTATGGCAAAACACAGAGCTCTAACAGTTTAAACCTTAAGTTTAAACCTCAGTTTAAACCTCAGTTTAAACCTCAGTTTAAACCTTCACACACCGACGGCAGTGTCAGCGACAGCCACACAAGGCCACAGCAAGGCCCTCTGGGGCAGTTAGGGTTAGGCGTATTTCTCAGGTGTACCTCGACACAGCTAGGAGGAACTGGGAATTGAAACGACAACCTTCCAGTTGCCAGACCACCGGCTCTACCCGATAAGCCACTTTAGCAGCGAATGCTACCATGAGCGTTGCCAGCCTAAAAGCATAACTGTACCCTGGCCATACACAAGGGTGGCAGTAGCTTAGGAGGTAGAGTAGGCTGACTTGTAAGAGGAAGGTTTCTAGCTCGATCCCCGCGATGACTAGCAGAGTGTCGACGTGTCCCTGAGCAAGACGCCTAAACCTTATCCATCTAGCAATGAGCTGGCTGTCGCCTTGAATGGTTGATTCAGCCGTTAGTGTGTGAATGTGTGAATGAACCGTAAGTCACTTTGGATAAAAGCGTCTGCTATATGTAAATGTAAGATACACAACCGTGGGTTGCCTTGAGTATAAATACCATATTTAGCTTCGCTGCTTTCAAATCAGAACATCCTGATGAAACAGATTATAGACATTTGCAATGGGCATGCAGAAGATTGAAACAAAAAGAGTTGGAAATCAGGAATAGCTTTGTGAGAATGGGCTTTTCACTATGTACCAACAACCACAAGTAGTATTTGTTTTTGAAATGGATGGCGACCTCCATTAGAATTATGTTTTGTAACATATGGAGCAGATTCCTGAAATCTTTTCATCTTTTCCACCATACCCAACTACTTGCTCTCATCTCCTCTCTTTGAGTAGTTGCGCCACTTCTATTCACACCAGCTTCTTGAGTATCGTTAACATCGTGAGTTTACCTTTTTGTATGGTTGGAGGAATAAAGGAATGTAAGAGCCACTACAAACATAAACGTAAACGTATAATGTAAACCGTGGCTACCGTCAGCTAGAATCAGCGACCCAAAGCACTGATGTAAAAGGTGAACACAGAGCAGAGTGGGAGGGGAATTTACACACAGTCATATATCTGGTTTATAAAAAAAACAACAGAAGGAGCTTTTACTGTGGAAATGGCTTCAAAAGTGAGGGATTTAAGGAATGTGCAAGCAGAGATAAAGCCAGCCACTAAATGCATGCTGCTGCTGCTGCTATGGCGACAGAACGGAGCGCTGAATCCTGCAGCTGTAGCCGCTTTGCATCTAAAGTCGCTTAAAAGAGTCACAAGCCCTGTTCTGACTCCTAATAGCGTCACACTCCCGTCCCCAGCTCCCCCACACACCCCCATAATGACTTGTGATGGATTAAGTTTTGCGTCGGGCGAGGATGATCACTCGGAGAAGCGGTGTGCATAGCGTCGTACAGTAAACAAATCCTAAATCAGGACAATTAAAACGCGGCGCTAAAAGGGGGCTTGTGGGAGAAGGGCGTTATTCAGATTTATGTTCAGCGCTTTGTGAGATATAGGGCTCCGTTCAACGTTAAGTAAAACTGGTTTGTCTGAGAAACAAATTGTGTGTTTTTTTGGGGGGGGGGGGATTTGTCTGTGGGTGCGTGCGTGTGTGCTATATATGTGTGCTTGTGTAAGTATGCCCGGTGGGCTTTTGGTGCTCAGCTCCATAAAGCATCTACCTCCATCTATTATTCAGAAAGCCTTTAACTATCTTTTTGTTTCATCAATACTTTTGACCCGACGACGATGTGCGTGTGCGTGCAGATATGAGGATCCATTTGTGGTTTACTGGGTCTTCAAACTTCCCTCCCCAGTTTCCTGAGAGACTTTTAAAGGACCACTCAAAAGATGGCTGATTCAGTGATCAAGTGAATGAAACGTTTGCTCAACAGTCATTTCAACATTATAGGTACGACAATGACATAGGCAACTACAGACAGACAGAGATACAGTCACATATAGACAGCCAGACAGAGAGAGAGAAAGACAGACGAAGGGAGGCAGAAAGATAGACAGGAAGAGAGACAGCCAAGAGGGAGTGAGAGACAGAGAGATTACAAGACAGGGAGAAAGAGAGAGAGACAGATAGTCATAGACATAGTGTCAGAGAAGAGAGAGCCACAAAGAGACAGAGAAACAGAGAGAGACAGAGACGGAGAGAGAGACACAGAAACAGACAGAGAGACAGAAAGAGAAAGAGAAGCCACTGCAGTAATAATATTAATCTAGTGTGCAGCTGCCGAGCACTAAACAGAGTCTTCTTACATCTTTAACTTGTTCTGCTGGAACTACTCCACGCGGTTTAGCACTTAGCTAATAGCTCACTAAAGCAGCATTGAATATAAGCGATAGCCACAAAACCGCCCCGACATAAAGATCCCATGGGCATAAGCACACAAAAGAGCAATAGACTTCAATCATAAAACACCACAGAAACCTCACACAGACTCACACATGCATGTTCCAGCACACACACACACAATCACCCACACAAACACAATCTCACACACACACACACACACACACACACACACACACACACACACACACACACACACACACACACACACACACACACACACACACACACACACACACACACACACACACACACACACACACACACACACACACACACACACACACTGCTAGGATGATTGCACAGTCTATTAGGCTGCTGAGATGAGCGCTGTGTGCGTCTTGATACCCCAGCAGCACATGCAATAAAAGCATTGAAGAAAGTAATTTAAGCAATCCTAGTATTATGATTTACCAAGCAGCACATGAGAGGGAGGAGAGGGATTACTCAGACATGTATGGAGACGACTGCTGTAATTACATTAGAATTTACATTCCTTAGACCACGTGAGAAACTGTGCCGGGTATAATTATGCTGTTTGTATACATATGGGCGATGCTCCAGTTAAAACGGGAAGCTGTGTTCTATGAAAACGTCCTCCTTGGCCCGCACTCGTTCATGTCTGATCACCAGAGAGTTTGAATGAAGTGAGGGAAGTGGGAGGCTGATGTGAGACGCTACAACTACTTTGTCTCTGAAGTATCCAAACCGCCTCTGGAGGGTTTGGGTTAGCTCTTGGATGGGACATGTGTGTGTTGGATGTTGTGTGTCTCGGTGTGTGTGTGTGTGTGTGTGTGTTGGATGACACTGTGTCTGGGTGTGTGTGTCTTGGAAGTTGCTGGGTCTGTGTGTTTGTGTGTTGTGTGTGTGTTTGTGTGTGTTGGATGACACTGTTGTCTGGGTGTGTGTGTCTTGGAAGTTGCTGGGTCTGTGTGTTTGTGTGTTGGGTGTTCCTTTTGGTGTGTGTGTGTGTGTGTGTGTGTGTGTGTGTGTGTGTGTGTGTGTGTGTGTGTGTGTGTGTGTGTGTGTGTGTGTGTGTGTGTGTGTGTGTGTGTGTGAATATGGATAAGTCATGGATACTGATCTCAGCGCTCTAGATTCCATGTGACAGGCAGATTGTTCCCATGGGGGGGGAGGAGAGAGAGAGAGAGAGAGAGAGAGAGAGAGAGAGAGAGAGAGAGAGAGAGAGAGAGAGAGAGAGAGAGAGAGAGAGAGAGAGAGAGAGAGAAGAGAGAGAGAGAGAGAGAGAGAGAGAGAGAGAGAGAGAGAGAGAGAGAGAGAGAGAGAGAGAGAGAGAGAGAGAGAGAGAGACAAGTGGTTTGCTCAATTGCAAGGAACAGATAATAAAATATAAATAGATATTAGGATCTATTTATGCATAGATATCGTTATGGTTTGGTGTTTTGTACATGGTATATTTTCTGTGTAGAGTTCATTGTATATTCCTTTTGTATTGCATATATAAGCTATAATGGAGATAATAAAATGGGTGGAGGGATTCAGAGGCTGATAGATTGCTTTAACGCGGCTACATCAGGAAAATGATAGACCATTTTTCTCATCACACACACATCCAAAGTGTCTCAGATACACACAAACACACACACACGCACGCACGCACACACACACACACACACACACACACACACACACACACACACACACACACACACACACACACACACACACACACACACACACACACACAGTCTCTCACAAACACAAACACAAACACACACCCACAAACCCCCACACACAATGATAGACAATCTCTCTCAAACACACGCACACACCCACACACTGATGGAGTATTTTACTTATCACAGAAACACACACACCCACACACCCACCAACAGTCTCAACCGCACCCACACCCACACCCACACCCACACCCACACACACACACCACACACACACACACACACACACACACACACACACACACACACACACACACACACACACACACACACACACACACACACACACACACACACACACACACACACACACACACACACACACACACACAGCTGAAACGACCAGGAAGCATTCCAGTGTTCAGGTCCAGACGATTGGAAATATAGAGCAGACAACCGAAAGGTCAGGCAGCAGAGAGGGAATAAAAAGAAGACGACCCTCCTTCTCACCAGCCTCCACCCTTCAATCACGCCGGCCATTTTACTAGGCCTCATAAAGCCTGCGAGGCGGGGTCTGGTTGATAACACACAGGGGGCCCGGGGCCTGTAAACATGTCAGTGTGAGCCGCGCGGAGCAGCCTTGTGGACAGATGCTTTATGGGGGACCGGAGGGCAGGGTCTCCCCTCCCCAGGCCGACGGGAGAGAGGCTGTTCCGGGCTTGGGGGGGGGGGGGGGGGGGTGTGACAGAGTGTCACCCCCCACCCCCCCACCCCCCAAGCCCGGAACAGCCTCTCTCCCGTCGGCCTGGGGGGTGACCTCCGCAGGGGGCCTGCAGACAGACGGGACGGGCGGTACAGGCAGGGGCCCTCGTGTAGAGCAGAAGGTCCCCGTTGAGATCATGTGGAGCTGAAGTGTGTGTTTGTAAATGTCTTTCTCACTGCGTCAAAGTCATCAAGAACTAAAGGACTTGAATTCTGTACACATTTAGATTGATATTTTGGCCATGTAGCAGACGCTTTCATCCAAAGCGATTTACAGTAAGTACATCGGGAGAAGAAAGAGAAAGAATTACATACCTCTGTGGGTACAGTAAGACACAATAAGTGCGTACATTAAGTGCCAGGGCGTACAACAAAAAACAAGTGCGTAAGAGCACGGTGGGGGGTGAAATCTGAGCAAGGGTGTCTCGAGTCTTTCGACTCAAGGCACCTGCACTCAAACCGCATCGCACTTTTTCCATTCGAGCCTTTCTTTTAAGTTGTTCTTGTGCTGTTGCTGAGCCACCTCTGAAGACAATCGTCCGAAGTCAGTCCGTCCGTCAGAGACAAAAGAGCGATCAGAATCTGAACGTCACCGAATCTGATCACGGTAACCTATCCCGAAGAAACAAAAGGCAGTGGAAACACGAACCGGCCGAAGTGATTGGTTGAATGACGCGCCATGTCATAGAGAAAGTAACACAGCGTACTCCTGCCTGCGAGGCCGTTGTTCCGCTCGGCCCGTCAAAACAGGGTGCTGACGCGTCCGGCTGGAACTGGATACCCAATGAGGCATTTGGTAGGGCGGCGCGAACTCCGATTCCCAAGACATCTGAGCCGAACCCTGCTCTTTTACTACCTCACAGCCACGTGCTGTCAGCCTCACGCTCCAGCTGGCCCCGTTTGACTGATTACTTTCTTAACCTTCGTCTTTAATTAAGGGCCCCACCACCCAACCACCACCTCCATCACAACCACCTACACCAACCCCCACCACCACCACCTCCACCACCACCACCACCTCCTCCACCACCTCCACCACCACCACCACCACCACCCACCTCTCACCACCCACCTTCCACCACCCCACCACCCCCACACACCACCTCCACCGCCACCACCGCCACCACCCCCACCGTCCACCAGCACCGCCCCCCGTCCACCACCTCCACCACCACCTTCACCACCAACGGCACCAACACCACCACCCCACCACCTCCACCACCACCACCACCACCACCACCTCCGCCTCCACTCTAATGAAAGGCATTTAATGAGAAGTGCCTGCTACTGTCTCTCCTCAGGATCGAGGCATCGCTGGGATGTAACAGTGGTGCGTTGTCGCTTTCACGGTGTGTTGTTGTGTCACTTGTGTCACGGGGGGGAACAGCGCATGATTCCCGTTCGTGAGCAAAATGATGAGTCAAACTGTGGTTCAGAGGGCTGAGGCTGGAGGCAAAGGCTGAGGCCAACAGTTGGCTGATGGTGTCAGTGACTTCTACTGCTCTGTCATACGAGGAAATTTTGGGGCCTCTGAATTATTTATCATCACTGCTTTCATTCTGTAGCTGCGTCTTCCCCCCCTCTAGCCTTCATGCTGTACAGCTGCCGGAAAAATGGGACACACCCCAAAACACACACGTACACACACACACACACACACAGCAGGCTAACACACACACGCGCAGGAACACACGCACGCATGCGGGCACACGCACACACACACACACACACAAACTGGCTTCCATACACACTTCCATACAGAAATACTTACCAATCACACACACAAATGCATAGATGCATGCATGTACACACGACACACACGTACACATACACACTGACACACACACATACACACACAAACGCACAAATGCATTGATGCAGCAATGTACACACGCACGCACACACGCAAGCACACACACACACACTCACACACACACATGCACACACACACACACACACACACACACACACACACACACACACACACACACACACACACACCACACACACACACACACACACACACACACACACACACACACACACACACACACACACACACACACACACACACACACACACACACACACACACACACACACACATGCACATGCACACACACAGAGACCCGTTTGAGACCTGGTGGCTTCCTGCCCAAAGTGTCGGGGTGACCTTGAGCGCGCCGCTATAACTCCCCCACCGCCCGTCGCTGGCCGCTCCTCCCCGTCTGCCGCTGTTGACCCAGGGGGGGCCGGGCGCGGTATTGACAGGTCTCCCGCTCTCACTCATGTGCCACATTCCTCCCCGGCGGCGGTGTCAGCGGGGGGCTGAGTGCTGCGGGGACGTGAGCGCCGCTCGCTGGCCGAGCTGGTCCGGGGCCGGCCCAGCGGCGTGCGCGGCGTGTGCGCCGCCGCCTCGCCGCGTCAGCCTGGGTCCTGGACGTCTCACAGAGCGCGTTGAGAAGCTCAGCGGGAAGCTGAAGGCTTCAGTCCCAGGATGGTATGCGACAGTTTGACGCAGCTTGATTAAGGTTTATCCTCAAAGTATATCCATGGGTTTATTGGGTTGAATGGTGAATGAACTGGATTTATACAGCGCTTTTCTAACCAGTGGCCACTCAAAATTCTTTAAAATGATTGCCGTTCAGTCACCCATTCACATAGCGACGGCGGAGTCAACCATGCAGGGCGACAGCCAGCTCGTCGGGAGCAGTTAGGATTGGGCGTCTTGCTCAGCGCCACTGTGAGGTGTCAAGGTGGAGTCTGGGAATCGAACTTACAACCTTCTGAGTCAACCCCGCTAACCCTAACCCTGCTACCCCATGCAGCCCGCCCGTACGCCCCTAATTTCTCCCCAGTGTGGTTAATCACATTTGAGATCAAGTCAATTCCACCAGGGGTCTGTGTTGTGTGACCCCTTAATGACCAGCAGGCGCTCATCGACAGGGTCAGTACACACTGTTTCCTCGGACCTCCCCCCCACCTCTGTCTGAAAGGGTTAGCTCTGCAGGACGGGGGGGGGGGGGGGGGTCAGACAGGTGAGACCCTCAGATCGTTGGTGCTATCCCCCCCCCCCCCCCCGCTCCCCCTCCCCTTTGGGCCCCAGATTCACCACGGAGCAGGCCAGGTGAACTGCAGATAAGGCGGCAGTAGATTGAATTTATTTTCTCAGTGTATTTCCCTTGGCTTTGTGAAATGTGTCTGGCTGTAGTAAACAGCATTTCTTTATCTCCCTCCCCGGTGCAGACGCCCCGGCCTCACTCCCGCACACCTGCAGAATGTTAATGCGGCCGTTACATTGCTGCAGTGGGGAGACGGAATTGGGCTCTTCTCCAGCCCATAAAAATTCATATACATTAACTATGATATACATTAAAGCTATTGGACCTGGCTGCCAGCGAGTTGAGACATCACAGCACCGGTTAGAGCACGTACCGTTAAGGCTCAGTCCTGACCACAGCGACCCCGGGTTCGATTCCTGCCCCCGTGGTCCTTTGGTGCATGTCGTCCCCTCTACCTCCCATAACTTCATGTCTGTCTCACTCTATCATAAACCATCAAAATGCTAAAATAGATCTTTAGAAACAAACATCCCAGCGTCCGCTGCAGTTGAACCCGGGAAGAGTAGAAGGGGTTGGGTGGCAGAGCCAGCTGTGAAACATGAACACGTTTAAACGCTAGAGAACCAATCCATCGGTAGCTGGGGCCACCTGCTGTGACCTGGTTCCCCCCCCCCCAGAGGGGCAGCTGTCTGCGGGGGGAGTGAGCCGTCAACACGACGCCGGGCTGGGCATCACAGCCAACATGCTGCCCTGTGCGCATTTCACAGAATGAAATTGAAAATGTTCATTCAGGCATTTCACTCAAGGAACAAGGTTGTTTTTACCTCTCAGGAACTCTCCCCTGCACTTTAATGTGGTGTATTATGGTGAAAGCTTATTATGCCCCATGAATTAGTAAGCAGTTCTTTGTTTACTTGGACGGCATGCTGCTTTTTGTGACGGCGAGTCAGACGTTTGTCTGGGATTTGTTGCCCCCTACAATATACCTGGAGTGAAATGGACGGCACGGCTGGGCTCGGAAGCAATGATGTACTAATCCATGGAAGTTAATCTACAGCCACTGTCGTGGAGACATTAATTATAACTATAATATATAATTCTATACAAATTATATAAACCTTGTTTATGTACTGTTACTGTAATACTTGTGTGAATTGATAAGGAATCTGTATACATTCTCCTTGGACCAAAAGATGTCTCCCTCCCTCTCTCTCTAACTGGCTAACTGGAAGGTGTTAAGATAGTTAGCGTTTGCATTTCCAGTGTAGCCATGGAGTCGGAGGCTTATCGACTGACTTCTTTGTTGTCTAGATTCTTTTAACCGTCTTACAGCCTTGCTTTCAGATGTGCAGACGTATCCACTTCACCCATAGTGTATTGCAGTTTAACTTGGTCTCTCTCCTGCCTCGGCCAATCCTAATCTCTCCACGGTTGTCACCCCCCCTCACACCACTGTGGTTACTGTCCACAATGTGAAGGTTTCCATCTAAGAACGTACACCCTTTGTCTCATGGAATGTATCCTTGGTAACTTTGCTGCCTGTATCTTTCAGCCATCATGCTCCAAAATCAAATAACGTATTTTTCTTTCCGAACTGCCCTAAGAAGAAGTCATCTCAGCCCTTACATTGTCCTCTGTACCTCGATTGTTCCCGACGTGAATAGAAAGCCCTGCTGACACTTCTCGTGTGGAGTGAGGGGAGAGCAGTACACGAAGGGTAGAGCAGGCCTGATGGCCACACAGCACAGCGCTCTCAGCGAAGCCCTGGGTTAGATGAATAATAGATGGATGGGTGGATGCTCCGATGGATGGATGGGCCGAGAGGTGGACAGATGGTTGGATGTATGGGCCGAGAGGTGGACAGATGGTTGGATGGATGCACGGGCGTACCGTTGCGCATGGATGGAACGAGTTAAGAGATGTAGCGTTGCGTAACGGGTGAAGACGCTGTCACATCTCGCTAGTGTGTCGAGCCTCCCTGGCCCTGGCCCTCCACCCCTGCTCTCCAGACGTAGCGAGCACCACGCCTCCGCTCACCCGGCTCCGCTCACCCCGTCTTCCCCGTCTGTCGAGGGAATGCTCCTTAGAGGCCAGGATCTCGTCCCCTCTCCCATCGGGACTTTACGGTGATGAAGAAAGGGTGTGTGTGTGTGTGTGTGTGTGTGTGTGTGTGTGTGTGTGTGTGTGTGTGTGTGTGTGTGTGTGTGTGTGTGTGTGTGTGTGTGTGTGTGTGTGTGTGTGTGTGTGTGTGTGGTGTGTGTGAGTGTGTGTGTGTGTGTGTGTGACGGTGTGTGCGTGTGTGACTGTGGGTGTGGGTGTTTTTCCTTATAGGTGTGTGTTGGGGTGTGTGGGGTGTGTGTTGGGGTTTTTACATAATAAGTTGTTTTACACTGTAAATCCTTGAAACGTTGCTCTCCCATTACGTTAATGATCCTGAGGGAGAGGCTTGAGGCTGCTGAGGAACCAACAGCCCGGTTCCTCGTGGGTCTCCGTCAAGGTTACAAACACAAGCTCCATCCAACTCCTGCTATGCCACTCACGAGTGAATGCAGCTGAAGATCCATTCGGGATACACACAATGTCCTTCTATCGCTGCCCTTCCCTGGGAGGGTGTGACCGGTGTATAATAACCAGCAGTATATAATCCTTTCGCCCTGGCGGAGGGAGAGGGCCCACTTCTCATTGATCGGTGCTGCTGAAGACTGTGTCTCCGCCAAGGCCGGTTCCTGCTGAGCCCTGTGATTAATCTTCCTCACTGGGAACATGGATCTTCCTCCCGGCCCATGAGTCCCCTGCACCTGGCCCACGCTGCGATGCCGATCTGCCGGGAGCGGGTAGGGGGAGATCGGGTCCGACTCAGTGTGGTGCCAGACTCTTGAAACCTTGCTCCGGCCCCCCGAAACCCTTTACCTTTTAAAAAATAGCAGCCAGCCCGAGCATGAGAAGCAGCCTGTCTGAAGGAATTATTAGGATGGGATGAATTGTGCCTTCTGCACAAAGGGGTGTCTCGGAGCCGACGGAAGGGGCCTGTTGCGGCTGGCTTGTTGTTGTTCCTTCCAGCGGTCGATGGGCCAAAAGACACTGAGTGGTCGGTGAGAGAGCTGAAGCCTCCGTGTGCTCGGCGGACAGGCTCCATCATTTATACCGTGGGTGGTTTCCTTTGAACAGCCACGCTGTCCAAAAAGCCTTCCTCCTCCCCGATGCAAAACAAACACTGCTTTCCATTTCCCCCTCCCCTGCCGCTTCGTGTTCAGTCACGAATCACCTCCTCCTCCCTGTTTTATCTTCATCATAACTACACCACCAAGATGAAGGCATTACCGTAGTTCCGATTAGTCTGACTTCCAATCAACGTAGCCCCATTAGGAGCTTGACCTCTGCGGGCCGGGGAGCGCGCCGAGGTGACGGGCGGAATGAATGTGGCGCCCGGCCGTCGATTACGACCTCCATAATCAATAAGTTGAAATGGAATCACACACACCTGCCCCCCCAACGCTGCACGAGTCGACCGCGGTTAGCATATGGTTTGGGCGCGAGCCGGGAGGAGACGAGACGGAGGATGGTGATTATTCTATTTGATCCATCTTCTCCGGGGCGTAATGAACGTCCGCGGTACCCTGAGGATTAGTCTTCCTACAGCAGCGTTCGGACGGACGGCCGGAATATTGGCCTCGGAGGATAGAGCAGAGTTGTGCTGCTAACCGGTAAGGTGGATGGTTCGAACCCCCGGCTCTCCCTATAGCTGATGTGTCGATTCCCTGAGCAAACACCCTAATACCTGACTGCTCGACGAGCTGGGCTGTCGCATTGCATGGCCATCAGTGTGTGAAGGTGTGCATGAATGGGTGAATGTGAGGCAATATTGTAAAGCGCTCTGAGTGGCCACAGGTAAAGCGCTGCATGAATGCCGTGAGCGCGGAGGAAGCGTTTGGGTTTGCACCTGGTTCGAGTCCTGTGTTGTCCGGACCGGATCCTCTTCCTCGGGAGCGTTGTGTCGTCGTAGAGCGAGGGGCCAGACTCCTCTCACTTAGAGAGCGCTCGTCTGTTTTTCTTCCTCATCGGTCGCGCCGACGATCCCGCCGGGCTTGAGGAATCGACGCGACTCTTTACGAACGGCGAGAGCTCTGGTGGGCCGAAAACCTATTCCTTTTCGCCGATCTTTTCCAATTGGCCGGGAGTGAACAAGCAGCAACATGGAGCGGAGTCG
>OLKM01003992.1:0-26775 GCA_900291075.1 Melanogrammus aeglefinus | reverse complement strand
CGGCCGACCGGAGTTGCAGGCCGGCGACTGTCCCGCGCCTGATCCTGAGAACCCCTCGCCTGACCACGACAGGGGTGCGGCGCACACGCCGAGTTTCTTTTCCCTCTCCGGAGCGTCGACGCAAACAACGGGGAAACCCATCATCCACCTCTGCAAGATGTTATTGTGTACACCTGCGTGTTTTCGCGCCCCGTCCGAGCCGCGCTACCTCCCCGGACCCCCGTTCCTGTGCCTTGCCACCCCGCAATTTCTGCTAGAGGTGGGCAGTATACAGGACCATACCCCCGGAGTGAAATCGCGTAATCAGTCCCCTCGATCGTACAGCGTCCTCTGACTCTCCATGGCTCGTGCAGAGTGCTCACGGACAATACCCCTTAAGAAGCTCGAGGCCAATGAGAGGATCGTTTTCTGCGGGGGACCTCCTCCAGTCTTCCAGGACGCCCCTGGGCTTGCGCCCATAAAGCAGCTCAAATGGGACCCCATGACAGCCTGAGGCACTTCCCCGCACATGCAAACAACAAGGATCTGCCATTGTGCCCGGGGGGCAATCCTCGTGCATTACGGATCATTGGACTCGGCGTCCCTACACAAGCGTCCGGCTCGTGGGTGCCCACAACACCCGTGCTCTTTCATCGTCGGACTGAATTGGTGCCCTGGTCATGAGTCGCCCCCTTATGACCGCCTGCCAACTCTTCGCGGAGATTTTGCGCCAAGCTCGGTATCGGTTGCGTAGGTGCGGAGATTAATTCGTATATGCAATCGCCACAGATCGCCATAGAGTCTTGCGATAGACAGGACAGTTCCTATACTTAGCGAGATAGCACGCGCGCATGAGAGATGAGTTCGCATAGGAAATCGTCACGGCGATCGGCCGCATAGGGATGCGTGATTGACACGAGCCGAGAAGGCGGCGGATGCAACGAGCGAGAGGCGGCGGCGGATCATGTCGGCCCCTCGGGAGATGGCCGGGGATCACCATGGCACCTGGGGCAGGACGCGCACCCCACCTGCGACCTGCGAATCCCCGTGCCACCAGAACCGGGCAATCGGTTCAGTGTTTCTCGTATCCCTAATGGCCCGCCATTGGTATAATGCCGCCGCTGAAAACCATTTCCCGCGGCTCCGGAACCAGCAACTGGGTATAACTCCTCACTCTGGGGTCCCACGACTCACCCGAACAAAGTCTCATTCCTTAACCACATAAATGTCGGGTAATCAGTGCTGCGTCTGGCCGGACCTTACTCCCATCTAATGAACACAACTGGTCGAGGCTGAGCCAGTGTGAGCGTCCCGAGACTGGTTCGAGGGGGAAATCCTCCACCGGTGGCGAACACGGGGTCGGGGACCTCGGGTTGGGGCTCGCCCCCCTCCCCCGATCCCTGACAGCGTCGGTCCGCCTCCGTCGGCGCAGAGCGCACACCCGACTACATGTCCCGTACCGTCGTGCGCACCCACGTATCCCCCTACAGCCTTGGAAACCCGCCCAATCCAACCCAAGAATCAGGTGGAATCGTGAGGCTCGAAAGCTAACCGCCGCTTAAGACTAATGCTCTTCTTCCCCCCCCAACGAATTTCGATGGGGACCAGAAAGGATACTCGTGCAACACACCCCGTGTATACACCTCACGCTACGCTCGACGCTCACAACGCCTCGGACCGACCAAGGCGCTGGTGATCATGTCTGCATGCAGCGACCCGAGTCCCACACGCCTGGTGCTACCGCCGCTGTATCCTCACCGGATAACGGTACGCCTCACGGAAACCGTGGGGAGGAGAGACGGGGCACCGGTGAGCGGACGACCTGAACCTCACCTCCATCATAGGGCACCCCCTCCGGAAGTGGCCAGGCCGCCCAGCACCGCCAAGCACCTCCTCCACCTTGCCGTCTGGAGCGCAGCCATACGTGGAGGGGGGGGGGAGGTGAGTCATGTGCCCGCTCCTGGCCCCGCCTCCCACCATCTCGCCCTCGCGTCGGGATCAGTCTCTCCCGCCCGCGGGGGTGGCCGCCGCCGGTACGTGGGCCTCGCCTGTCGGCGGTCGGTTGGCTGCTGGAGGTGGCTGCAGATTGAAATCTCCGCCGCCAAGGGTGACCGGCGTCGGAGAGGCTTTCGGGTGCGGGTGCGTATCGACCCAAGGCAGGAGGTCCCTAGCGGCACCCCTCACTAGCCTCTCCAAGACCACGCTCCTCCCACCCTCCCTGTGGTGCCGGTCCGGACCAGCCACCTCCTGCGGTCCCACAGTTAGTCTAGGGCGAGGCGAAGGGCGGTCCCCTCTGCGAACGTCAGCGCCCGGAACGCCGCGCGATGTTCCTCCGGTTAGAGCCCAGCCGGTCCGGGATGCTCTGGTGACACAGCGTCATAGTCCCTCTGGGCCCCCGACTGCAAGCTGTGGGCCTGCGACTGCGCCTCTTCCCGTGAGGAGCGGCAAGGAGACGGTGCGCCCCACTCCGGGCCGAGGCCACCCGGAGAGCTTCGGCTACCCCTGGAAGGTCTGCAGGAAGGCCTCCGGGTCGCCTCCCTTCTCCCATTTTCGGGGACGTGATGGGCCGTTGCTGTTTCCCGCCCTCCCGGGGTCCCTCGCCTCGCGTCCACCGGAGCGAGGAGCTCCCGGAGCATGGTCCGATCGCGGCCAGGGACTGGGCCAACTCCGCGAGCACCTCGTTTTGAGCCTGGTGGAGTTGACCCTGTGTGCTCTGCCATCTGGGCCAGTGTCCGAGTACGTTCCCAACGGGGACTGGTCCATCCTCCTGTGCTCGGTCCCCAGGTTGGGCCTCACGTAAGGGTTTGGTGTTGCCCTTGAGCACAGGAATGCAGCCGGTAGTGCCAGTCGGGACATATTCCCCTCAGGGAAATTCTTTTATTGAGACTTTCCGTGGAGTAGGCTAACACATGAAATAAACGCTCAAACAAAAGTTGTTCTTCTCCGTAGAGAGCAATCCGATGAAGTATATAACAATAGCCGCGTCTCGTCCGTCCGTCTGTCCGCCGTTCCTCCTTCTCCAGGAATCCCTCCTCACTACAAACAAAGCAGGCACATAAATGCACATCCCCTGGTGGCCTGAAGTGCCGCCACCTGTCCGCACTCAGGACCAATTCCCCACCAGCCAATCCGGTGCGCTCACAACCCGCTCCCCCACTCCCCCTGCAGGTCAGACGTCGCACGTCCCCCCCCACAGTCGGCCTAGGCCTAATCAATTGTATTTCAATAACTTTAGCATTCATATTATTGCCACTCTATTTCTTTCTTAGCCTACTCTGCGGTTGGCCATGAATGGAGAGATATTTTTAACCCTTTTTAACAACCCATTTTCCTGCCGAAATTCCTGCGTCTCTCCCTTTGTCATAGCCCGTTTAGCACCATGTCAAGTGACCGTACAATCCTATGAACGTCGTGCGTGCAGCGAATGCGCGTTCATGTTTAGAGGAAGTTTCGGAAACGCCTCCAAAGAAATTCCACGATGGTCTCGAAAGATCCCTCGTGAGAATGAGTCGTACGAGCGAAGATCCATCATTTATCGGAAACTGGGCCCTGGCTGATCATTTTCCTGTAATTATATTTTAGCCATATTATTTCCTGTAAATAAACATTCCATCAGCAGATTTGTATTATGATGCATCATCTCATTTTAGGCCAAAGTATAAGACAAAACAAGTAAATTGTAACCATGAATAAGTCATTCAAAGTAACAATATTTAAATACTAACATTTGTTGGTAGGACAGAATTGGTTTTATTTCTGATCCCAGTGGAACAGATTGGTGGTTTTAGCTGATATAAAAACTTTTCAATTTTTTAACATGTTTTATGTTTAAATATTTGGCAGACGTGGTTTTAGCTGATATAAAACAATCACTGTAAACATAATCATTTAAGGAAAGAATGTTAATAGTAAATACAAAATATATCAATACAAAGTGTCAAGACAGAGTAAACTACTGCCGCGGCCACAGTCAGATGCATGCAGTTGTGGTGACCCACAACTACAATTCTAAGACATTCACCAAGGGACTGTACCTTTTAAGGAAAAGGGTTTTGGGATAACCGTTCCGTTTACGTTAGTCTGTTTACGCAGGTGTTACACGTTCTGAACTCATGCTGGAAGTAACACCTGTTTTATTGACTCGACCCATCCCGTCTCTTTGTCTGCAGTCATTTACCGCACTCCACATTTGGTGACCCTCCGACGCAGTGGATACGGCTGGATTATGTTATACATCGACGGTGATAACAACGCGGCCGCTGCCGCTAGTGGCGCGGCTAACGACGCAGCTAACGTCGGTGCTATTTATGCTGCCACCGTCAAGTTACCGGACTTTGGCAGCACAACCCCACGGTCATGGTTCCAACACATCAATAAGCCCAAGTTCCAGCTGAGAGGAATTACCCCAGGACCGTGACGAAGTATTTCCACATGGTAGCAAGCCTAGATGCCTCGACGACGGCAAGGTCTATGGCGCGGTTGGAGGCTCCTTCAGCTGTCGGCAAGGTACGACGCACTCAAGACGTTTCTCGTGGACCTTTTGAACTGTCGAGCTGGAGAAAGCGGACCGTCCTGCTTTCCCGAACGGCCTGAGGCGACGGCAAGCCGTCCGAGTTGATGGAAAGGATGCTGGCTTGTGCTGGCTCGAGCGGATCCCTCCTTCCCTTCGCCCACATCTATCCATGCGGCAGCTTCCAGCACCCCGTGCGAACCGCACTGGCCAGCTCTCCCCTCTTTTCCTCCAAGGACTATCGGACGTTGGCTGTGGAGGCCGACAGGATTTTCCTTGCCAACAGGAGCAGCAGTTTTCACGGCTTGCTGCCCCCCAGCACACGTCGGCCCGGCTTTTCTACCCCCGAAGATACACCCCGGACACCGCAGCCGCTGTGACAGGCCCGACGACAGGCACGTGATGAGACGGGGTTGTTACTACCATGCCCAAGGCCAAGCAGTGTCGCCAGAACTGCAGTTTTGGGCCCCGGGGAAAGCCCGGGCCAGCGCTCATTAACAGCTGTGAGCGCTGGTCGGGACTGCAAGCTGTTGTTCCTCGCTGACGCCTTGTCCGGCTGGCGGCTGCTGGTCGATTCTGGGGCTCAGCGCAGCATCCTGCCGGCGGACGCACTGTGGACACTATGGCTGTCGGCCATGGCCCCCCGATGGACGCCGCCAATGGCACGCCCATTCTTAATGGCACGAGGTATGTGGTGGTGTGCCGTGTCTACGCCACTCCTGGGGGCGGATTTCCTCTGCGCCTACCGGCTGCTGGTGGATGTTATGAACTGGCCGCCCTGATCGACGCCCTCTCTTTTGCTTCGTACCCTGCACAGCTGGGGGGTGGGGGGCTTTGTCCTTGCGAACACCTTCGCCACCAAGGGACCTGTATCAAACGCCTGCTGGCTGAGTTTCCTGACATCACCACGCCCGACGTTTCATCGGCTGTGGCTAAAGCATGGTGTGGTTAGCAACTACATCACCACGGTTGGCCTCCTGTCGTCTATGCACGAGCCCGCCGCCTCGACTTCTGCCAAGCTCGCGATCGCCAGGGAGGAGTTCGCCACATCATCGGAGTGCCTTGGCATCTACGACGTTCCAACAGTCCGTGGTCCTCCCCCCTGCACATTGTGACCAAGGCTGATGGCGGTTGGCGTCCCTGTGGGACCTCATTTCCGTCGGCTGAACAATGCCACCCACCCCCTGAACCGGTACCCGGGTAGCCGCACATTCAGACGACTCTCCACCCACCTGGCCGCACCGCCGTCTTTTCAAGAGGTGGACCCTGGTAGTACCGCGTGTTACCATCAGGTGCCCCGTCAGCCGCAGAGATGACCCCAAGGATGGCGGTCATCCACGCCCTTTGACTTTTTGAGTTTCTGAGGATCTTTGGCCTCAAGGTGCCAGCACAGACGTTTCAGCACCTTCATGGACTCTGTGCTGCGGGACATGCCATTCCCTGTTTTGTCTACTCTTGGACGACATTCTCGTTGGCCAACTGCGTCCGCAGACGACCACCTGACGTATCACAGCAGCTGTCTCGGGCGCTCAGTAAGCTATGGTCTCATTGTCAACCCGGCCAAGTGCGAGTCTGGCCGTCATCCATCACTTCCCTCGGCCACCACGTCACCCCGCGAAGGGGCGTTCCCCCTCCCGGCCAAGTGGATGGCCTATCCGCCAAGTTCCCACGCCCGCGCACTGTGAAGTCCTGCAGGAGTTCCTGGGCATGGTGAACTTCTACAACCGTTTCCTCCCCCATGCCGCGGCAGCTCATGCGACCCTTGTACAACGCCTTGCGGGGGCAGGAGGCCGGCAGATGTGTTGCGATTGGTCCACAGAGATGACGGCTGCCTCGATCGCGTGCCAAGGCCGCGGTTGGCCCAATGCTGTTCTGCTGGCCGCACCCGTCTCGACCGCCCCTGTTGCTCTTACTCGAACGCCTCTGATTACGCCATAGGGGCTGTGTGTGAGCATTTGGTGGGCGGAGCCTGGCAGCCGCTGGCTTTTTTCAGCAGGAAGCTCTGGGACAATGAGAGGAATACAGCGCCTTCGACGGGATCTCCTGGCTCTTATTCCCGCCACCCGCATTTTCCGTTTCCTGTTGGAGGCCCGTTCGGTTCCGGCTTTCGTTGACCACAAGCCGCTGAACGTTCGCCATGGCCAAGTCTTCGGAGCCATGATCTGGCGACAGCAGCGTCAGCTCTCCGCCAATCTCTGAGTACACCACATTCACATGTTCAGCATGTGGCCGCAAGGACAATTTTGTACCGACTGCCTCTCTTGGGTGTTATTGGTTCCGTCCACTTGGGCCTCGACTACACAGCTATGGCTGGGGATCAGGCTATGGACTCGGAGGTACAGGCCTACAGGACGGCCCCCATGGCGCTTCTCATGGAGGATGTGGTATTTGGCACGGCCAACACTACGCTCCTCTTCGACGTCTCCACTGGTGAACCGCGCCCCATGGTGCCTGCTGGCTGGAGGCGTAAGGTCTTTGACGCGATCCACGGCCTTTCCCACCCGGGGGTGAAGGCCTCTGCCAAGCTGGTGGGGGCCAAGTTTGTCTGGCCGAGCCTGTGGAAGGACGTCAGGGCCTGGGCCTCTGTCTGTGTGGCATGCCAGCGTGCAAAGGTGACTCGTCATACCAAAGCCCCCTTGGCCCCCCAGGCATCACAGTGCCGGAGAGGCACTGTGAAGGCCTGATCTTCAGGCCTCGTCGGCAGAGCTGGTGTAGCCCCTGCGCGTCCCTGGGGAGTTTCTTCTGGACGCCACAGCCCCGCGGTCGGCTGCCTCCCGTCGTGCTGCGTCCCGGGACATTGCGGACGCTTTCGTTCCCATTCCGACGTCTCACCATGGCCTCCCCCGGTCCTACTTCCCAAGGATTTACCGTCAGCCAAGTACGTTTTCATCTGCCACGATGGCCACCGTAGCCTGCTGCGGTCCCCCTACGATGGGCCCTTCCATGTCTTGGAGGGTGGGCCTAAGAACTTTGTTGTGGATATGGGGGGCAGGCCTGAGCGGGTGGCTATAGACCGGCTGAAGCCTGCTCATGTGGATATTGGCGAACCGCTCCAGCTGGCTCAGCCCCCTGCGGCGGGGGCGCCCGCCTGCGGCAGCCTTGACACCTGCCCCTGCGGCAGCCTCGACACTTGCACCTGCCTTTTGCCCTTCTCCTGTTAAGCGCAGCCGTTCTGGCCGCCTGGTCCGGCCCCCTAGGCGTTGATTTTTCTAGGGACTGTTATGTGCTAGTATGTTCTGTTTAACATTAGTGGGTGTCCGATGTTCTCTGTAGGTTACCTGTTTGGTCTAGAACTGTTAGTTTGGGTGAATTCTGGGGGGGCCTGTGTGGTGACCCACAACTACAATGCTAAGACATTCACCAAGGGACTGTACCTTTTAAGGAAAAGGGTTTTGGGATAACCGTTCCGTTTTACGACCGTTCTGGTTTTACGACCGTTCTGGTTTTACGTTAATTCTGTTTTACAGCAGTTACATTCTGAAATCATGCTTGAGTAACACCAGTTTTATTGAAGTGGAGAGTAAAGCCGACTCGACCCATCTCCGTCTCTTGTCTCGTTATTTACCGCACTCCACACAGTAGTCTATAAGGTCCCTAAGATATACTGTATATACATATCGAATATATTCATACATTGTTTATGCAGGATATGTCATATAGTTTCTTCAACTTAAAAATAGCTGACCGTTTTTTCCCTCTTCTCTGGGATTATGTTCCCAGTTTTGATCTCGGATGTCTGGTCACTTAAAGCATATCAGAATATTCTACTAGTGTTAAGCATGAATAATAATAAATAATAATAATAATAATAATAAAATAAAAGACGCCAAACCATGTGTCCTTTATCATAGCTACACGTATGACAAAAAAACGCATGAAAATCTGTGGCATTCAGTGAGGTGTGATTAATTAAATGCGCTGACAATTCATTGCTCCAGCCAAACGGATTACACTGAGTTGAGCGGATTAGCACTCCAAGATGGCGGCCCCGCGTCTCATCAGCGCCAGACAGTAGGCGGTAGCGTTCGATGCTCCGTCTATGCTATGGTTTCTCAACGGGGGCGGTGGGCGTTCGCGCAACCCAGGGGGGCGCTAGGAATGTGAGTTTTTTTTTTATTTATTTTTTTTACTCAAGTTCACTGGTTAACAGTTCCAACAACAACACCAACACAATCAAACATGGCGGATAGCAAGAAAAAGTGCAGACAGTACAATGGTAATTACATAAATTATGGATTTATTACCTCACCCATAAACACTAGTTTACCCATGTGCCTTCTCTGTGATCACGTTTTCTCAAATGAGACCATGAAACCCTCGCGGTTACAGGAACATTTATTTTAAAAACATCCTGACAAGGCATCCAAAGATCCGGCGTACTTCAAGTCTCTGAGGGATCAGCATTCAAGGCGTCCCACAGTCAACACCCTGTTCGCCCGGAACATCAATCAAAGTGAAAGCGGGTTGTTGGCGCCTTATAACATAGCTTTATTAATTGCTAAGTCTGGCCTACCTTTCACTGTAGGTGAGTCTCTGGTAACTCCAGCAATAAAAAAGGCTATCTCCACAGTCATGGAGCGGGACCCTGCGCCAGTCATCAAGGCCATCCCGCTCAGCAATGATATTGTGGCCCGACGCATACGGGTGATGTCGCTTGACACTGAGGAGCAGCTGTGTGCCACCTTACGTGGGTGTCCCTTCAGCATCCAGCTTGATGAGACAACAACTGCCGACAACAATGACCTATTAATGGGATATGTTAGGTATTTGTCTGGGGGGGATCTCAAGGAGGACTTCTTGTTTGGGAAGTATCTCACCACTGACACACGAGGGCAGGCCTTCTTCATCGCCCTGACTGAGTTCCTTCAGGAGAAGGCCATCCCGGTGACGAAAATCATCGCCTGTGCCATGGACAGAGCGCCGGCAATGGTCGGGAGGTACCGCGGATTTGCGGCGCTCCTGAAGAAAGAGGTCCCACATGTGCTTACCGTGCACTGTGTACTGCACCGTCACAACTTGGTGGCAAAAACCATCTCTGACTCACTCGAACAGTCCCTTGATGTAGCGGTCAAATCCATCAATAAAATAAAAGCCCATGCTCTTAATGACCGGCTCTTTAGCCAGCTTTGTGGAGAAAATGAGGAGTCTTTTCAGTGCCTGCTATTTCATACGGAGGTGCGCTGGATCTCCAACGGGAACTGCTTGGCCAGGCTGTGTGAGCTGTTTGACTCGGTCCTCGATTTCCTGAAGAAGGCTGTGCGACTTTGAAAGATCAACTATGGTCCTGTCCTGCCGGTCCGGCCTACTTACATTCAGGTGTTGGATGAACTCACTGATGGCCATCTGCTGGTTTACACGGACCACTTGAAGGCAGTCAAGGCATATATGGAGGTCCGTTTCAGAGATCTGGACCAGTTAGCCGTCCCCGATTGGGTGATGGAGCTGCTCCAAGACGATGCCGCCAGCAGTGAGGAGGCTATCCAAGAGAGCCTCATTGACCTCCAAAATGACGCCGAGGCAATGGCAACGTTCCGTACCTCAGGTTGGCGAGCGTTGTGACTCACCCATGGCCAGCGTTTCCCTCAGTTGTGGGAGAGAGTCCACCTTCTGCTGCTCGCTTTCCCCACATCCTATCTTGTGGAGCAGGGCTTCAGTCAAGCTCTGCACATGCAGTCAAAGTACCGCAACCGCCTAGACCTGGTTAGCTCTGGCGCTCTCCGGTTGAAATTGACCTCACAATGTCCAGACGTCAAGACGCTGGCAGCGGGCCACCAAGCACAGGGCTCTCATTAATTTTGTTTTTGTTTTTGTTTTCGTCATTCCTCTTGCTGTTGTTCAGTTCCAGCTGCTCTGTACTCTCCACAAATAGACTGTTGCATTTAGAATACCTAATTAGGATTCACGTGCGCAATCTATTTCATGATTGGTTCGTGATAGTTAACCATTTCCTTGATTATTCAGGTGACGTGCAGATGATTTTGTTCATGTGATGTGCACATGATTTTTGTTGACACGTCTTGTAGCCTACATTGAATGTTCCTTTTGATTTTACATTACAACCAATGCTGATGTGGTCGACTTTTTTCTTATCCAACCAGCCTCCTATCTGCTTAATAAAACAGGTTTGTTTTTTTTTTGGGGGGGGGGGGGGCGCCAGAGGATCAGGGTAAGGTCAGGGGGGCGTTTGCTCCAAAAAGGTTGAGAACCACTGGTCTATGCTTACACCGGCTTTCTTAGTTCAACGGAGCAGGCGGGAAACAATCAAGGTAGTGAAGCGCCTTTACCACCATGTTAAAGAAAGCATCCCGTTTTTTTTCCTTCTCACTGAACATACCTATACCTGCCAGAAGGGGGCGTGCTGACCCTTCTGGGCCTCCCCATTTTAGTGATGTAGGTTCGTTGTAATTAACTACTTAACAAACAATACAAGTGTAGTAACCAAGGCTTGACCAACAATTTAAGAAACTACCCTATATTGGTCCAATTTGACTAATTTTACAAGAAGGTTGTGGAATTGATGCCTGTTTGATCAAGATAGACAAAGAGAACACCAAAGAAACATCTGCATACATATCAAGTGACTGATCCTGTCACTGTTTTATTTTGCTTCAGCTTCAACCTGGTAGCATCATTTGATTATAGCTTTAATGAAAACAGGTAAGAAAGTAACTTACACAATACAGGGCAAAAATATATTTAAAGGTCAATTAAACTCCTATCTTACTTTACTCTATGACAAGAAAAAATAAAGGTAAGTCCCACTCCAAGGCAGCAGGTGAGAGCAGACTGTTACTCCAACAGGCTATAGGGCCGGCCCAGACAGCAAGTGTGTGCTATCATCATGGCTGTCTCCGCTCTCCAGAGCTCTGTGGACGTTCTGCCAGAAGAGTCCAGGGTGGCGGGCGGCCTGGGGCCAGCTTAGGTAGGTGCTCCTCCTCACCAGCTTCCTCATGCGGTAGTAAGGAGACAGCTGCTTCTCTGGCAGCTCTTCCAGGAAGAGCAGGATCAACACATCTTTCTTCTCATCCAGCAGACGGTAGCTGGAGACAGGACACATCACCACAAGGTCTTTAAACAGCATCCAAGCGGCCACTCGGACAGGAACGAGAGTCATCACGTGAAGGGAGAGAAGCTGCCACTATGCATGAGGAACGTGGAAGAGAGTGAGACCATCTGAACCAAACCAAAGTAAGACGGTACAGTTGCTGGTCTCACCTAGCCATCTGTATCTCCCTGGAGCACCACTCGCTCTCCAGGTAGTGTCTGCTGATTACACAGATGGTCTTCCTACTGCCATAGATGGCCTCTGTAATGTTCTCCATGATGGACCTACCTATGGAGGTCACAACAGAAGGCATTATTTCAATGACATGCATTTGAATTAAGTTTTTAAATTACCATGGGCTATTCCGTCCGTTGTATTTGATCAGATTGAAAGAAAATAGATGGAATTTGTATCCAGATACATTTGGCCATAGTATTTTCGTATTTGGAATAATTAACATCACTTCATTATTAGTTAACAATTAAAGGAGGTTATTACATATTTATACTATGCTTATACTTGATAACCAAATTTTTTCGTTTTGACTCTTGGCGTTGGTATTCGTCACATGACCTGATGTCATGACTTGCATGTGCCTGGCAAATAACAGAAGGCAGACAGCACATGTAAAGATCTGGTCAATTCAGGCAGCCAGCCCCATCTGGCTGGAAGTCTCGGTGGTGCAGGCAGAGTCTCCAGCCTCGCTCGTCCTCCAGAGCAGGAAGCATTTCCCTGTGGACCCAGGCTTCATCCTGGATGTTGTAGGAGATGAAAGCGTCGTAGCAATACGGCTTGTTTCTCTTCCTCTTTCTCATGTCATAGAGCAAGGCCATGAGGTGGTGGTAGGCATAGACCAGACGCCAATGCAGGAAGTGGTAGCCGAAGGCAGTGAACAGAGTGAGCAGAACCAGGCTGGTGGTGGAAATGTAGCAGAGGAAGCTGGCATCCATCCAGCAGGAGTGCACGTCAATGTCCAGGAACATAGTTCCCCTTTCACTAAGGGGGTACGTGCACACGTACTGGTCTACATTAACAATCTGCGTTTGATCGCTGCTCAGCGCCCACAGCAGGAAGCCAGAGTTGGAGCAGTCACAGGTCAGAGGGTTAACAGAAAGATCTAGATATGTTAGGGCCGGAAGGAACTGGAAGATATTGTGATTGATAACAATTAACTCATTCTCACAGAGTTTCAAACACCTGAGGCTAGTCAGGTTCGCTTGGGCCAGGAAATCTAAATTCTTGAGGGTATTCCGTGAAAGATCCAGAACCTCTAGATTTGAGATTGGCTGAAATAGCTCAGGATTTAGTTCTGAAAGGCCGCTTTCTGTTATGGCGAGACTCTTAAGCTGTGGTGTGTATATAAACGTGTCTTTATCTGCCTCCACAAGTTGGAAATTCTCAGCTGTGAGGTGCTCTAGATTCATTGTTTTAAGAAAATGTATAGGAACATGAAAAGGCTTTCAACAATGCATACCTTTACATATTATGTCCAGATACCTCAAAGAAGGCAAATTTATCAAGTTTTGGTAAGAGTTTAGATCAATCCCTTTGTAGCCTTCTGGGATATTCAGATATACAGTGAGATGTCTTAACAACTGCAGTCCGCTAAAAATATTGTCCATCTGTAGTAAAAAAGACTGACTAGGAGTGTACAATCGTTCAAAATCCTTACTGTGTACATCTTCAATTATATTTAATTTTAAACAACTGAGCGATTCCAAACTTTTAAAATCTCCCATTCCACCATGCTTTATTCGGTTATTGCTCAAATCCAAGAACTCTAGGTTCCTAAGACCGATCTTAAAAGTATCGTCCAATTCCAACAACAAGTTACGGCTTAAATCCAAAACCTTTAGATCCTTTTGATATTGAAAAACACAACCATGTCGTATATCAATGTAGTTGTTTACGAGATATAGTTCTTTGAGTCTTGTTAAATTGAAGAAATCTAGCAGCCTACCTCAGCAATGTTGTTGGCTATAGGATTTCAAGAGACGAGAGACTGATAAGGGCATGAGGCACGCTGGAGAGAGAGTTACCTGCCAAATCCAAGTATCTCAATTGCTTCATTGATTGTATTGAATGACTGGAGAGATTGGAGATGTGATTGGAGAATAGGTCCAACTTGGTTATCTGTGAACAGTTGGCCAGCTTCTGGTCAATGTTGACAACAGAGTTATAATGGAGGTCCATTGACCTCAGAGAGGGGATGCTGCAGGCTGTCTTTAAGAGACCTCTGTTGATCCATTTCTCTTTGTGTAAAAGCTCAAGATGTGTCAGTGAGACAAGACTCTCTAGGAGCTTCATCATGTCTTTGAAAGAGATGCAATGAGCTGAAGATTGCAGATGAGTTACAGTCCTGAAGAAACGAGGCTCGGGTATGTCCACCTCCATAACAGGACTTGAGCCAAGGCCATTAAAGCTTATCTTCTCAAGATGGGGAAAGACAGGTGTTGTGATGCTGAAGATTGTTAACACTCTTGAAGACAATTTGAAACCTCTGAGACTCGAGGACATGTTCAGGGGCAAATGTTTAGTCTCAAAAGAGCTGAAGGGGTTATCAGTAATACTGATATAATCAATGTGTGGTAGTTGTAATATGTACTGAATGTTAGTCATTTCTGTTAGCAGGTTTTCATTTAAATTCACCCAATGCAAGCTGGACATTGACCCAAATGCAGAGGGCGGGATGACTCTGATTCTGTTCTTACTAAGGTCCAGCACTGTGAGCTTCCACAGTCCTTCAAAGAGGTTGCTAGAGAGTTTGGTCAGTTCGTTCATAGCTATGTTAAGTTCCCTTAGCTCTAGCAAATCAATAAAAGATCCGTCGTCAATATGAGCAATTTGATTCATGGCTAGGTATAACACTGTAAGGTTTGACAAATACCGGAAGTCATTCTTGTGAATTGCTTGGATTTGATTAAGATAAATGGATAACCGTGTCACACCTCTGGGAATGCCATCTGGTACCACTAACAGTTTTCTTTGAGAACAGTCAATCTTAATACATGCCGCGTTAGACCTATTCTCAGAGAAAGGTATGGTGCAGTTTTTTAGCAAGTAAGAATGTGAAGGATTAAGATAAAGCATGGAAAAAAGAAAGACAGCTACATTTTGTAGAACGCAACATCCCACTAGCGACATGGTCTTCTTCAATGTGATCACTGCCAGGTCCGTTTGGCAGTAGATGTGGAGTAGAGTGGAATGGTAACAAGTCCAATACACACTACAAACACATAAATGATTAATAAATTAAAAGATTCATCAATATTTTTGATATAATTATAATTATAATAATTATTATTATTATTATTGCTTTTTATTTGTTAACTATCCATTCATTGCACTTCAGCCCAAAGTGAATTACAATGAATTCAGATACTTTATTCAGGTATCAGCATTTTTCTCTTGGGGATTGAACCCAGTAGTTTTCCTTTAGGGGGTTGAACTCCTAGTCCCTACACTCTTCGCCTGGAAAATGATGAATACTTTGATATAAATAATGCAAGTAAAATTATGAAAGTTGATTTTGATTGTTATACTCACAGTTTTCCCACAGAAGGTCTTCTTCTGCTAACAGTGATCAACTCAACAGGATCTGAAAAAATGTGACATTTGCATGAGGTTTCAGAGGTCCATGGGAGTTGAGCACATGCACGTTTGCATCATATGATCTTCATAAACACACAAGAAAAGAAGTAGCCTAGCCTAAGCTCATATGTAAGCGACAATTGTAATTAAAAAACGATGTAAAATAATAGGAATAAAGTTGAATAAAAAAACACCAATCACAAACTACAAAAGATTAAATACCGTATCTAAGAACTGACCAGGGTCTGTGCACCACTTGAGGCGCTCGGTTAATAACGGCTCCCACTCACATAGCAACAGATCCCCGCCGATTCTTAAGAGGGCGCTGTGGACAATTTCTGGACCCCGTCTAGCGACATTTACTTCATCCATGCTTCAAACTTTACCGGGAAAAGCTCAGCTCTAATGGGTTAACTATCTCATATAAATTTAACAATGGCACAAGAATTCCATGTCTTGAGATGCTATTCATGCCAAATCTTCCAAGTACAGCAGGTAACATGACAGCAGTCTTTTAAGACATCAACTGCATTATTTTCATTATCATTAGTACTTGTTGGATAGCTGGAGTCAATAGTCCTAGGTGGTGGACTATGGAGTGCCCTCAAAATATATATATGTAGGACTATTTAATCACGACAAATTTAATATTGCATCTCTACAGACAGCGTGGGTCACCCTATTTGTATCGGCTTGCCAAAAATACACGTTTGTCATGTATGAGCAACACTGTCAATAAATCTGATGCGTTCAATTTCTAACGTTCTAACGAGACTCGTTAATCTGAGACTCACTTGTCACAGGTGAAAAAGGCAAAGAAATGGAGCTGTAAAATGTGCGGGGAGAAGCAGTCCGTTTTTAAGGTAGGCTTTTAATTTAATTTAATTTAATTTATTTTGCATGTTTGGGGGAAGTCTCTTTAAATAATATACTTAATTATATACGTAATTCCATTGGATTAACCATTTTTCTAATACGTAATCTCGTTTATACAGCAATCAATCAATGTCAATTTAAAAGAGAGAGAGAGAGAGGGAGAGAGAGAGAGAGACCCCGTAGGCTAAAATCCAGCCGTTTAATCGCAGGGATTGACACACTTGATTGACAGGCAACATGATTGCCCAAACCAATCAGAGGAAAGATTATCCGGAGCAGCCTAACATCTAAATCGACTTTAAAGAGGCAGGCATAATCAACTTGAAACAGATCTTCTCACACAGGATTGCACTTAAACAGTGTTTCCCACCTGATAAAGCATTTTAGGTCTTATAAACATCCTGTATACGAACTGACGAACTGAATGGAAGCCGTGGAAGCAAATGCACAAAAGTTATTTGGGTTGCAAATATTTTCAGAGACAGAAATGGGTTCACATGCTGAAAAAGTTGGGTACCACTCCACTAATAGCTGACAGAGGTTGACTATGCCATTTCAACATATCGCACTCAAATGGCTCAAGCTTTCCTACAGCACATTTTAAGTATAAAGTACCAAGTCTACTTTTCCTATTCTTCCTTTCTCATCATTCCTACATTTAGGCATAATTATGTCAAATCTGTGACCCTTGTGTGGATCGGTCTCTCTCAAAGGAGTTTGGGCGTGGCACTGGGGCAGACTGCAGACGCCACGTTCAGAAGCTGAACGCCAAGCGAGGAGAGCTGGAGCAGGAGCACGTGATCTGGTCGCTAAGGTAACCACAACTTGACCTCACGCTCAACAGTAAAAACTCTTAACTTTAACTCATTAGCTCAAACAATCAGTTTTACTTGACACACTTTTGAGTGGTTGTCATGGTGACGTGTTCCTGCTGGCACACATGGACTGTTAACCTGGATCTGACGGTTCGTTATGACAGGGAAAAGGACGAGGAGGCTGGACAATCGTTTGGAGATGGAGCTTGGGCAGTCAGTGGCCACGATGTGAGACCGAGCAACACTGAGCTGATTAGTATCACAGAGCTATGTCAGTTTAATGGGGGTGGGGGGGTCTTGAATCTGTCAATACCTCAGTTACACAAGGAGGGAGGGTTAGGGGTTGTGTTAGGTTGTTGATGTTCACTGATTGGCTATTGTGTATTATAGGCAGAGGAGAGCCGTTGGGACAAATACCTGCTGAACAGGCAACAGGAAAGGGAGGAGCCTGAGGACACCGTTTACCTAAGCACAAGCCCTCTCCATGACATCAGGAATGCCAGGTATTTTTTAACATTAATGTTTAACATATACTAATCATAACCATTGCATTTAATAGATTAGTTTATCTACAGGAAATATCAATGTAATTTCAGGCAACCTGTTTAAGATGGCCTTGTGTTTTGTTGAAGCATTGTCTAATGTTGGATTATGGGTTAACACTAACGTGTTGCTGGTAGTGGTCCATGAAGCATGTATCACGTGTCGTGGATAAACACAACACATGTCGATAAAGCCAAAGTTTGAAAGATAAAGCCTTAATCATCACTCATAAAAAGTAATAACAAACCTGAGTGGGTTTGCAAAGAACTTCCGTTTTGGATAAGGCTTCAGGTTATGTTGCAAAAATGTTTGGATTCCTCCTACATGCAATGACCAATCACAACATCCTGTGCATTGGTTCTATAAATTGTTAATTAAACTGATATAAAACAGACATAATAAACCCACGTGTACGAAATTGTCTGCCAACGTACTGGCTTGAGGTTAGTTTACATGTTGGACAAAAACAATCTTGAGTTAATTAACAAAGTCGAATCAAAGAAAACAAATATCTATACCACATATATGAGTTAAAACTAGAGATGTGATATGAATGAGCACAGTAAAAAATTGAAAATCACTTCTACTCAGACAATAAAGCATACCTTTAACCAATTGACAATACCACTGTATGTGGAATACATTCATAAAGCAGACAATATTTGACTTTAACATCAACCAGTTAACCTTAACATATAAGTTGGTATAAGTAAAATGAGGGAAAGAATGCAGGAAGTCAGGATGGGTTGAACCAGATCGAAGTTGGTTTACAGTTTTGGTTACAAGATTCATCTCGGTGGCATCAGAAAGTTTAAATAAGTAACAGACGTGGATGTCACTAAGAATGTAGTCCTTTGTTGACTTGGTGCTTTTTGAGACACTTTTCATTTGTATTGGCAAGATAATGATTATACGTCATTTTAAACCAATGGTAAATCTCTCCCATACACGTAGAGTGTTCTTGAGCCTTGTTTCCGTTTTGTACCGACAGGAAGAGGAAAAGAGCTGTAGGCAGAGCGGACGAAGGCTCGTTAAACGAAGAGATACACCACCACTGCAGAGAGGGAAAGGTAAAAGTGCTGTCCTTATGTTAAATATATATTTTCGAATAGTTGTATAATTTAAGTTCTATCATTAAGCCAAGAGATGGTTTGATCATTAGGCCAACATCTTCCTATCTTGAATCTTTGATCTGTCCTTTAGATCAGTGGTTCTCAAACTATGGTATGCATACCACTGGTGGTACGCGATGCGCTATCAAGTGGTACGCAGAGGAAAAAAAAGAAAAAATCGTTTGATTAAAAACAATACTATCAAAATTAGTTTGACTGCAGTGGAGGCTTCTCCAGTGAGGAGAGGGAGGAAGATTCTCCTTAACATTGTTGAGAATAAAAAATTTAGATTGCCCAGACTACTAATGAATTAATAAATATGACAACTTTAATGCCTTTGTATATGTAATGTTCGTTTCCTTCAATAAAGGGACATTAGCACCGCCTATCGCCTATTGACAATTACTTCAGGGAGGACGTTCCTCCCTCACCTTCCATTGACTCCAATTCATTTCACCGAAAGTGTTGGCTGCTGGTGAATGACATAGAGTTCAATGGGAGCGAGGAGGAAAGTCCTCCTCTGAGTGGGTGTGACTAGCTAAGAGATCTGGATCCTGCCTACATTTGTTCATAGCGCATGGCTGCGCTATGAACCAATAAGCAGGAGCCCTTGCTGTGGAGCAGCCTGGAGGGAGGGGTTATCCCCTCAAGTCTATGCTACGAGAACCAACAAACCCGCTCAGTCGGATGCAACGCAGTACAGTGTGGCTCTGTTCGCTTATATTAGCGTTTCTGAAGCCCGTTGCGGAGCCTGCGGCCGGGCTGCCCGCGGCCAGGCTGCGGAGCCCGCGAGGAGGATTGACTTGATCTATAATTGAAGTCCCTCAATCTTAATTGGCTTAACACCATTAACAACATTCTGAAACATCTATATTTGCCTCAAACAATGTTAGGCTTACAGCCCATGCAAATAGTTGTGAAATAATGTTCTTGTTGTTCTTGTAATTGTTTGTTACTCTGACCGTTCTGTTTGATATTGTGGAAAGGATGTTGGTGAATAATTCAGAGCATGATGCATTTTAAATGGCATCAATTTTGGTCTTGTGTCTTCATTTTTCTTTAAACAATTGTAGCTGAAAATAAACATAGCCAAATTACAGCCAATAGCTTTAGTCATTGAGGGCCAAAATAGGCCCAATGATGGGCCCAGATTTTTTTATTTTGTTTTACAAATCAAGAGTAGGCCTGATTTGACTAATTGGCTTTGCAACCTTTCCTTCTGCCCTTGTAGTCCAAGACATGCTGCCCACCAGCTTTCAAAGTACAATGCTGCTACTGGTGGATTTGTATCAATTCACATAATTGTCCATCCTGCTATTTTGTGACCAAAACACCCTGAAACAACTTGAGTCTCACATAATTAGGCCATCATACGCGCCACTAACAGTGCAAGCAGGCCAACAGCAAACAAGCACGCAGTCCTTCCTCCCTCACTTTAAAAACCACCAGCCGCCACTGTACGATTGGAAATACATTTAGCGTGAGATCTTGTTCTCACTTGCTGTGTGTGTATGTGTTTCTGTGTCTCTGTTCTAGTGCTACCACTTTGTACAGCTGACAACAGCGAACAATAAATAATATTATTTTTAAGAATAAAGGTGCCTCCTGCATGAGATGTGCGAAGCTGAATAGGGACGCAGGCAAACACTACTGTATGGTGTATTTTATAACATCTGTCATAATGGTGGTACATAGGGAAACAAATAATTTCTGTGTTTGGTATGCGATATAAAAAGTTTGAGAACCACTGCTTTAGATTAGTTCTATCTTATGTTCTGCCGTTTAGAGGTAGTCATTGTTAAAGTGGTAACTTTTATCATTAAAAGTTGGTTCTGTCATTAAGATGGTTATGTCATTGAGAGATTTTGTCAAAATCGTTAAGATGGTTATTTCTGTCATTGAGAGATTGTTCTGTTGTCATTAGGCCAACAAATTGTTATCTACAATCTCTCACAAAATATATTTTTTTCAGCTCCATCAGCTACCAGCAATGCCCATCAGCAAGCCCTCCACTGCACAGCATACACGCATCTCCATCAGTACATGCTCCAACCAAACCAGGCAGGATTTTATCAGAAATACCATCAACCGAAACAACCAGGCCAATCCAGGTTTTACCAGAGGAACCGTCAACCCAGAAGTGAACCAAACCAAGCCTGATGTCAGCAACTCTGGCTCTGACAGAGTTTGTCTGAGCAACCAACCATGTTCATTCATGTCTTCTGCAGCTGCCCCTATCTCAAAATGGGCCCAGTTTCTCCCAGTTCCTCATCAGCAGGAGAAAGAGGAAGAAGAAGACAGCCATCTGGCCAACAACATGGAGAGAAAGCCTCTTGATATGCTGGAATCTTCAGCCACTCCCTGTAGTGTTGGTAACATGATAGAATCAGGCCACCCATCAGAGCTCCCCAAGGCAGTATCGTCACAGACCCTGACCCCTCATCTTCAACCACGCCCCTCCCGCCTCTTCAACTCCCTGTTCAATACCGGCGATGACTTTGACGACATGTTTTAAAAAGAAAAGCCATCAATTCATAAGTAAAGAAATGTCGCGCAACGAAAATTAAAGAAAAAATATGTTTTGAATTCATTTGCAAGAGTTTTATTGTTTATATACTGGTTAACAAAGTATAGCAGGAGAATAGATATCTTTCAAACAGAAGTGCACTTATTCCATTAGCATACGTACGTAGTAAATGTCTATTCAACTTTTAATTCACAGGTGAATTTTAATCAAGGAGTTCATATCCTAGTCCTAATTTAACATTTTTATTAACAACTAAGTGTCTTGTTAATATTATCAATAAATGTCATTCATTTCGAATTAATCAACACCATCACATTTTGATGAACAACAGTGAGCTCATTTTATAAACATGTCCAATACGAAAAATTTCTCGGCCAAATGCACATCAGCCTGGAGTAGTTGACGCAGAAAGAAAATAAACAGTTAAAGGGATGCTCTTGCTAAATTCTTGAAGGAAGGAGGTGGTTGCCATGACTACTTCTTGGGGGGCTTGGAGTAGTGGATGGTGTCCAGCGCGGCTCCGATGTCACAGGCCTTGGTCTGCAGGAGGCGGGTCAGCCAGCCTCCCTCGTCGCTGAAGCCCATGGATAGCATCTGGGACAGGGACTCCACCAGTCTGGGGTCTGCCTCTGCAAGACATTAGCGATTAACTTCCTTTAGCCCATGTGTTCAATATTGTGAATCATGGAAGCAAGCATGTGGATAGGACGTACATGTCTAGCTGTAATTGAGTTAAGCTTGAGCCGTATTTTGTACCACAAAATATTTAACCAGGCTGTGGAGTATAAACCAGACTTTAAGGTATAATATGTAAGATTGACGCAGTTTAATACTGCTTCCCGACACCCTCCTCCCAGGACTCAACTTAAGCGGCCTAGTTGAGGACACTAAAAGAAAATGAGCGCATGACGAGCTGAGCGCAACACTATTTTGACAATAACAGGCAACAATTAGTCTTACACAGTAAGTTGAACAGCTAATGTATACTTCAGCAATGTATTGTTTGCAAATTATAAAACGGCTCATATGGCATCCGTCTTGAAATCCAGATCCGGCCTCACAATAATACGAGGCCTCAGATGGGAGATCGCCCTGTGTCTCTCTAAGGGTTCCGCAAGGAGAAGTCCAATGCATTGGCAAGAGCAAGGATTTCTTATACACTGGCACAGGTCTCAGGAATGTTGAGAACAGCTCTGCTCTGTGATGGAAAAATCTTTGTTGAAATTTGTTGTTTCCCGTTCATAATGTAAGCTCTGTCTCCTATTCCTCGCCCTGTCTAACCACCCTTCCTGTTCCTAGCGTTATCTAACATGAACCTTTGTGCCTGGAGTTAACCAGTCACGAGGGAACAGAGATCCCCTTATGCATTATTCTACTTGATGGGAATACAGGAAACTGTCCTTTAAGTAAACATTATTTGATTTGATCATTGACAATTATAATGTGGGGTCTAATAGTGGTGACTTCTCAGTTGGACACTTGGACCCTTGAACACCCCAAGAGTCAGCGAAAAGGCATAATCAACAAATGGCAGTTAGAGAAACAGAATGGGAAATATTTGTTTTTAACTTAAAACAACTCCTTAATGGCAAGGTTGGAAAGGACAACACAGCGGCAACCAATGTCGTACGTAAGCATTGTACCATTCTGTTGAACCTTGTTTACCATGATGGTAAACAAGGTTCTTCTTCTTGGGGCCAGCACCACTGATCAGCCTAAACATACTTTTCCCCCATCAAATGAATGGTTGAACTGGAGTTTTCGCCGCAATGCTTGATTCAGTGTGAATCTGCCCTAAGCCAGGCTCAACCAGGCTGGATGTAGAAAAGCTGCAGGTACCTTCTGGGAGGTGTGGGTAGAGGGCAGCCTCATGCAGCCCTGTTGGGCCCTCCTGGCCCTCAGAGGGGGTGCCTATCAGGGACTGCAGCTCACCAGTGGATGGATCCACTTCCTTTGGAGTCAAGTGGGTCCACTCTTCCTCTTCTGTCTCCTTGGTGCCCTGAGAAAAAGCATCGAGCCATTAATCAACCATAAAGTATTACAAATCACTTGTCAAAAACATTTAACAAATGACATGAAGCACAACAAATATTTCTGAGAAAGTACTTTGTCAGAGTGAATGCCTTCGAGACTGCTTGGCTTGTCGGCATCCACCTCAGCCCTCCCGGACCCTGCTCCCCCTGGACCCATGGTGGCTCCATCAGCTTGGGCCATGGGAGGTGCAGGGGCCCCGGACTGGGCTGGGGTTGCTGGGGGGGTCACCTTGGTCCTGAGGCCGTCGTGCTCTACGTCGATGTCCACGTCGATGCCTGGACCAGAGAACAAGAGGCTAATGATGACGTGTCTTGTAGAGATGCTTAGCGTCTACACGAGGGTAACCGTTAATGTCTTAATTAGAATGACGGCTAATGCTTATCTAGAGATTCCTGACATGGGCACAGCCAGAAAGTACTGCAGGTTTGAAAAGCAGGAGTGTTTTAAATGATAGTGTGGAGCGTCAGGTACTAGATAGATGTTTGGGTGTGTGTGTGTGTGTGTGTGTGTGTGTGTGTGTGTGTGTGTGTGTGTGTGTGTGTGTGTGTGTGTGTGTGTGTGTGTGTGTGTGTGTGTGTGTGTGTGTGTGTGTGTGTGTGTGTGTGTGTGTGTGTGTGTGTGTGTGGTACAGCTTTACGTATTTGTATTGTAAGAAATGTGAGAAGGTGCTTTAAAGAACCAGAGGGCATGTCTGTTTACCGAGTGGGCTCAACATGGCCGCCACTCCCTCGCCAATGTTCTTCAGGAATTCAGCGTTGGCTTGAGAATATCCTTCAGGGGGCGACAAAAAGGACAGAAATCATACATCAGTACTTTAATCAGGTTAACAGTAACTCTCGTAGTCTACTCCAAAATCAGTCTATTCGTATCTTTAGCCCTTTTTTTAATCATATAAATCTGCATGTTAGGTTGTTCCTGAGGGAAATATTATTGGGTTATGTTCTCAGTTGAGTTATGATGATGACAAACAACATGGGAACCCCTTCTGTAAAGCCACAATTAGAACCATCAGTGTATCCATTCTGGTTGATCGACTTTGTTGATCAACCACAACATCAGTTAATAATGCTTACAATAATAATAATAATGTTTTTTTTCAAGGGCTGCACTAAACCTATCCTATCCAAGGAGTCAACTAAGGCTGTAGTTGTATAGTTCTTTTTGGGGTCTGGACCTGAACTAATGTTCCCTAAGACTTACCAGATGAGCTGTTGGGGTCGGAGGATGGCGGGCTGGTCGAAGTACCAGGAGCGGCTGTGGACGGGGTCCCACAGGTGAACCCAGTGGGCCCTGGCTTGGTCGGGGGCTGAGCTCCGTTCCACATGCAATGTCTCATCTTCCTCATCCACTTGCCCCTAGGAAACCACTGGAGCCATGACAGAAATACACCCGAATGACATTGAGTACTTGGAAACAAAATAAGTGAGCTAAACAGATGATCTATACAAGCTCTAAACAGCTTAATTAACTAACATAAAAGGTAATCAAAGAAGCTAACTCTCTAACTGGATTATGCAAAAAGCTAACCAGACAAACAGGGTATCTAAAGAAGCTAGCCATTGAAAGAAGTCATCTAGGTGGGCGGTGCTGACCTCCATCAGGTTGGCCAGGGGGTGCCAGATGGGCAGTAGGGGGTGTTCGCGGTGCAGCCCCTTGGCCTGGCAGGTGGAGCACAGGTCGTAGTCAGGACACACCGTGCACTTGAAGCGTGTGCCGGCCACAGGGCCCTCGCAGCCGTCACATGTGACGCCAGGATGCACGGGGGGCGGGCCAGGGTGAGGAGGGGGTGGGCCAGGGTGAGGAGGGGGCGGGGCATGAGGCATGCCTGGGCCGGGAGGAGGGGGAAAGGTGAAGGGTGGGATTCCACCGGGGAAGGCGTGGAGCGGGAAGTCACGCCTGTGCTCCTTCTTCTCTGGAATACGAATCAAAGAAAACTTTATGAGTAGACGAATATATGATTTAATAAATTAAATAGGAAGTAGCAGCGTTGTGTGTGTGTGTGTGTGTGTGTGTGTGTGTGTGTGTGTGTGTGTGTGTGTGTGTGTGTGTGTGTGTGTGTGTGTGTGTGTGTGTGTGTGTGTGTGTGTGTGTGTGTGTGTGTGCTACCTTTAATGAACAGGCGGAAGGTGTTGTCCTGCAGGACGGTGAGCGCCATTCTCAGCTCATCGTCTGAGGAGAAGGCGATCATGTCGCCGTCTTCATCTACATCCAAACAATCAGACGTCATTAAAAGGCCATAACACATAGCGCACCACCCATGAAACACCCATCAAAAGCTCTGTTTTGAGACTAGATGTGGATTAGACGGTTTGGGGTAATAACGTAATTTCTGAAAAGTGTTAATTTCTATTCACAGTGATTCAGCCTGTTAGTCTTATTTGATCTTCTATACGGAGTAATACGTTTGGTATAACAAGGAAGTATCTTCAACCCTCATTAATAAACTAAATGGACGCAGGACGGCCTGGTCAACATGCGTAGGGTTGTAAAACAAGGAAATACTGAATCGTATGTTATTGGACAACATAAAGCAGGGCAGGGCAAAAAAAAAACACATAATAGCTTTTAAGATGCTTAGAATAAGTAAACAAACACCATATTGGCTACATGGCAAGTTTATGAACACGATTTGATGTATATGTTAGAACGTTATCTGGGCTATGTCCTACTACAGCATGTTTACGACCCATTTGAAACTCACCTCGATAGTACATCTGGAAGCCGATGGTGCGGAGATTGGAGAAGACGTCTACGACCTTCTTACTCAGATAATTAAAACTGGTAGAATCCTCTTTATCAACAGCAAAGCGACGGATCTCTTTATGAACGTCGTCTTTGCCCAGTAGATAGGCTTTTATTGTCACTGACATGATGGCGATTCCTCGGTCTCTCCTCGCTTGTTGCGCAGTAGAAATATTACAAGGGCCTCGGCTGTTGTTGTACTTCGCACTCTGAAAATACCCTTTTACTGTTGACACACAATGATCCCTTCCTTGCGATGGGAAACATTTATAGTGCAGAAACTTTAGGGGGCGGGAGTTCTCACAAGCGCTGATATGTAAACAAATAGGCGTGGCCAATAGTGCTGGACCAATCGGAGCAGGAGGAATGACAAAGCACTTTCCGAAGGGGAATTTCCTCCACATGAAGTCATGTCACCACATGTCACATGATGGGAGGTGGTTATTACGTGAGTGTTATTATGGTTTGCAAAAACAGGATAGACTACACTAGCATAGCTTTCTTGGCTACGTTATTAAACATGTCTCCTCCCTCTCAACCGGCTGACTATGACTCATTTTTTTGGTGATTCATCGTAGGAGTTAACCCTAGAAGCATTTGGAAGGTACTAGAATACTTACTACAGGTGGATCTTTATTTTAGTAGAAAACTCCAAAAAACTTCTCAAATTACCATAAAGCTGTATGACAGAAGGCAATCGCGATGAATTTACCTCTGTGTGGATTCTGTATTCTTTGGTATTATATATTAAAGGGTTAGCCCCCCCTAACCATATTTATATAATAGTGCAAACATTTTATTTTAACTTTATGTCAGTTGGTGAATGATGTACTAGTGGTAAGCGGGGGGAATTCAGCATCCTACCTACGTTGTGCCTGCGGAAGTCTTTTTAATGACTGGACTGAACTCACAGTACCCATCTTAAAGGTCCCATGGCATGAAAATTTCACTTTATTAGCGTTTCATTGGCCATCAAGAAGTGCTTCAAAAGGCATACAGGG
>OLKM01003991.1:0-26783 GCA_900291075.1 Melanogrammus aeglefinus | reverse complement strand
TGAACAACTGAGTCCGCAGAATTAATTATATTATGAAGAGAATAACCCCAAGAGAAGAATTGTATTTTATCTTTAAGATAAACTGGGTTTGATCAACCATCGACAAAAGTTTACTGAGACATGCTATAATGTCTTGAAACCTCCGAATGTAAACATTGAAACTGTGAACCAAATGAAATATTCTAAATTTATAAAAGGATAATTATCAATATTTGGTTTTGGTTTGGGTAACCGTATTTTCCCCTTTGTGCAACAAATAATCTGCTGCCTTTCCCTGTGCCTTCCACCATAACGGCGTCCTTGCGTATCCGTCTACCAGAGCTTCCACCTGAAAACCAAATATGGTCGTTGACCAGATGTCGTGACCCCTGGAGATGACCTGTGACAGTCGGGGACAAACGTTCCATCTGACATGCCTTGAACCCTCCTCGATGTCCCCAGAGTAGGAGAGGTTTTTAAAGTTTGGTGGTTGGATTTTTGCCTCAAGCAAATTAAAGGGGTAGTTCGGAATTTTGGTTTTGATTCCCAAGTTAGCCTGACATCGCCAGACAGTCGATGTAAATGTCTGTGTTGATAGAATAATGTTAGAAATATAACCCAACTTGCCATTGGGCCATTGCATTTTGAGGGACTTGCTGGTCACTCAGCAGCAGTGGCGTATCCTGGTACGTAGGCTATGGCAGCAGGCGGACTTATACCTAGTTAAATTCCCCTGCTGCTGAAAGTAGTCCCTCAAATGTGAAGGTTCAATGCGATGCGAGTTAAGTTTTATTTCTAACATTAGAAAAAAAAAAAAAAAAAAACAGTCAACTAACAGACATTTAATCTAATGTCTGGCTTTATAAATCGGAGTTACCCTCAGGTGTAACTGTGAGTGGTAAGACTGTTTATTTAGCAGGCTAGTATGCCCTTGCCCGGTGCGCTAAGCTAGCTGAGCAAACTCTGCAACTAGAAGGACTGAAGAAAATATGTCAAACCTGTCTCCAATGATAGAACACCAAAGGCTAAACTTGGGAATCGGGCCCTATGTCCAAAATTCGACCTAACCCCTTTAAGCTTTTAAAAGAAACACTCCAATTTTCAAATAACAATTTCAATGGAAAGTGGTCATAACTTTGAACTCTGCTATTTGGATCTATCCCTCATGTAAGTGCTCTGCTTCCTATGCAGAGGTTTACATTTATTTGCAGAAAGATGGAGTTAACATCTCCGTTTTGTCAGGGCCTTCATAAATAGACACAGTGGTCCCCGTTGTCTTGTTAAAACAAAATGAAAGGACTGTTGTCTTGGGTGACCTGTTTGAGGGGCAACCCCATGGTTGTGGTGTTCTTATCGCTGCAAAAAACCATTGCACAAACTCATGCAGACTATGTGTGTGTGTTCGCTTGCATGCAGAATCACACAACCACGCATTCCTTCATCCCTGCTCTAGAGTATAGACATGTTAAATGTTGAGTAGGCGTCTTCCTTCTGCAAATCACCACAGAAGGCCCATGGGGACGCAACTAACCAGCAATTATCGCTATGCCTCCAACTGGAAACATGCCTGAATGAGACGCAAGACAGTTTCCTTATTCTATTGGCCTATCTATTAACCTATGCTAATGCTGCCTGGAGAAGGTACTTGTTCACTTATCTTGACCTCACTTTTTTGAAAGATACATTCCGTCTTACTCGAGGACCCGTCTGTTAAGGTTTATAAAATGTTGGCACGATCCACTTGTAGTGGGCTACTTGGTCCGTTTTAACGGCCGCACAACATCCAATTTTTATGAAAAAAAAAAGGTGCCTTATGTTGTTTACGTTTGTCTTCTGATTTAATATTTCTAGTTTGCTATCGTTTCTATTTACTAAAGCAAATCGTAAATTATTTTGTTCAATATAAATATTTTAATAGATTTTCTCTTAAAATCCTGCTTCTGTTGAAGTGCCTTGATCAACGAGTATCTCTATAAATCATCTGGATACAGGCAGTATGTGATTCAAAAGCTAATAGGTGAATTGAAGGTAACGTTTATTTTCTTCCCATAGCAAAGCACTTCCAAGCAAAGGCATCAGCAAGATTTTGGCCTATGCCCTAGGGGAGTTTATCACTGTAACATGAAAACATGTCAGGGGTCCCAAGTGAATATACTGTACTTCTATTTGAACAGACGTCATGAACACGCATGCCGTTCTCTTCAGTGCAGCTACAGAAATTAGGTCGTTCTGCCACATCGTGTGTGCGTTTTAACGATCTGTGTATGCAGGGAAACGATAAACTGACGATTGATTGTCAAGTGCATTTGAATTGCTGCAGAGATATCTATTTTCCACATGAATGTACTTTTCTATTGCTATGATTCTATCCTTTTCTATTGATTAAGAAATAAAGACAAACTTGACTTGACCGGACTGTTCAGAGTTTTTCTTACACGTACACTATTTTGTTGGACTCTTGGATCTTTATGACATCACACGTTTGTATAGGCCTAATGAAAGCAAGTATTTCATAAAAGGCCTATCACCAGTAACTATGAGAAGTAAGCAAATTTGCAGAGGGGACCTTGAGACAGGGCTGCACGGTTGACCAAAATTATGATTGCGATTATTTAGCCCTACATTTTTATTGGGATCACATTTAATTTGTGTTTAGACTCTCCACCATTCATTTTACGGTTCCTGAACTCTAATAGTAAAAGACTCACACCGGTGGTCTAGCAGAGTCTTGAAGTACCAGTCCACTGTTCTGTCAGGCTGGTGGTTCTCCTAACCATCCATGTGTCAGAGAGGGTAGCTGCAAGATCATCTCCAACACTCAGTTGCACATGGATATTTTTCTTTTAAAATCCCTTAGGAACATCCGAAAGAGGCAATGGTTAACCTCTCTGGGCGTTCTTTTTATAAGATATTCTTCCCTGTTTTCGGTGGACGCTCACTTCAGTCAGCACTTTGAAAAACTGAAACGGTCAAAGGGACTGTTTATTTTGTGGTTACTTAGACTCCTGGAGCACATTCAAATTCTGTCCCCGTTCTACATACTGTCTATTTCCTGAACCAGATGTAGGTAAAGCCAACACGTAATGTGTCTATACAAATGTACTTCCTCTGAAACGTAGGCCTACATTTGTCGATTCTAAATTTCAAGAAAAGTAAGTGAGATCATGTGTCTTTCCTATCAGGAAAAGGAAGGATTATTCTGTTTGTGTTCAGACTACAAGAAAACCCTGGACTAAGGGGCGGTGTCACACCAAATTTGTACCGGCTGCCAAATTTGTACCGGGTGACGTAATCCATTCAAACCTGCCTAGCAGATGACCGCGGACGATCGCGTCGAATGACGTAAGAAAGTTCGCGAACATTCTCGATATAGTTCACGGAACGCGACCAGACAGATAACACACATCTATTACATTTATTAGCGTCCTTAATTTACATTTTCTTAGAGTTACTAACTTTATATTTCGCAATGGAATTTTATTGTTTAATCGCATTTAAACTAGTAAACTGAGTGTATAAAGCAGGTTTCAAAAAACATTCGCGCTCATGTTGCCAGAGACAAAATAACTATATCGAACTATATTCTATAATATAATATATAATATCTATAATATATCTATGAACTATATCGAGAATGTTCGCGAACTTTCCTACGTCATTCGACGCGATCGTCCGCGGTCATCTCGCGATCGTCCGCGGTCATCTCGCGATCATCCGCGGTCATCTCGCGATCGTCCGCGGCGCGGTCATCTGTTGCTGGGCAGGTTTGAATGGATTACGTCACCCGGTACAAATTTGGCAGCCGGTACAAATTTGGTGTGACACCGGGGCTCATATCTGTTTTTTCCAGCGACATCATCATCACTGGCATCAGTCATTGTCAGAATCGTTGTGGTTTCAGTATAGGCCACAATACTACTTGTTCTTCTTCTCTTCATTAGGTGAATATTCAATCACCTCTCCCTAGCTAGCTCTCTATCTGTCTTAGTAACTCTCTCTTGCTCTCTGTCACTCTCTGGGCCCTATTTTGACGGTAACGCAAGTAGCTTTGTGGGTAGATATCTGTCGCTGTTGCTATTATTTAGAGCATAAATGGCTCTTGTACCCGACGCAAATTTAAAATGGGTTGGCCTGAATACCTGTAAGTGTGTTTTGGGCATAACATGCAATAAACCAATGAGAGTTCCATCTCCCATCCCCTTTAAGAGCCATGAGCGCATTTGAACTTGACGTGTTGATATTTTGTCAGTGCGTTTACAGACTCCGCTGAGACAGATGCATGACCACAGGAATTTCAAACTTCAAATGGCTCAGTTCATGGCCAAATAATATGGCCTAATTCAAACATGGAATAGCGTTTTATTCTACAACATCAGAAACACTGGGTCGTCATATAAATTTCGGCAAAGAGAACTTAACACATACAGTGGGGCAAAAAAGTATTTAGTCAGCCACCAATTGTGCAAGTTCTCCCACTTAAAAAGACGAGAGAGGCCTGTAATTTTCATCATAGGTAAACCTCAGCTATGAGAGACAAAATGAAAAAAAATCCAGAAAATCCCATCGTCTGATTTTTTAAGAATTTATTTCCAATTATGGTGGAAAATAAGTGTTTGGTCACCTACAAACCAGCAAGATTTCTGGCTGTCACATACCTGTAACTTCTTCTTTAAGAGGCTCCTCTGTCCTCCACTCGTTACCTGTATTAATGGCACCTGTTTGAACTCCTTATCAGTATAAAATACACC
The DNA here is from genome assembly GCA_900291075.1 of Melanogrammus aeglefinus. Lineage (NCBI taxonomy): Eukaryota > Metazoa > Chordata > Actinopteri > Gadiformes > Gadidae > Melanogrammus > Melanogrammus aeglefinus. The sequence continues at coordinate 22,056 of OLKM01003991.1, read as the reverse complement.
TGTCCACAACATCAAACAGTCACACTCCGAACTCCACTATGGCCAAGACCAAAGAGCTGTCAAAGGACACCAGAAACACAATTGTAGACCTGCACCAGGCTGTGAAGTCTAAATCTGCAATAGGTAAGCAGCTTGGTGTGAAGAAATCAACTGTTGGAGCTATTATTAGGGAATGGAAGACATACAAGACCACTGATAATCTCCCTCGATCTGGGGCTCCATGCAAGATCTCACCCTGTGGGGTCAAAATCATCACAAGAACGGTGAACAAAAATCCCAGAACCTAGTGAATGACCTCCAGAGAGCTGGGACCAAAGTAACAAAGGCTACCATTACTAACACACTATGCCGCCAGGGAATCAAATCCTGCAGTGCCAGACGTGTCCCCCTGCTAAAGCCAGTGCATGTCCGGGCCCATTTGAAGTTTGCTAGAGAGCATTTGGATGATCCGGAACAGGATTGGGAGAATGTCATATGGTCAGATGAAACCAAAATATCACTTATTGGTAAAAACTCAACTCGTCGTGTTTGGAGGAGAAAGAATGCTGAGTTGGATCCAAAGAACACCATACCTACAGTGAAGCATGGGGGTGGAAACAAAATGCTTTGGGGCTGTTTTTCTGCCAAGGGACCAGGACGTCTGATCCATGTGACGGAAAGAATGAATGGGGCCATGTATCGTGAGATTTTGAGTGAAAACCTCCTTCCATCAGCAAGGGCACTGAAGATGAATCGTGGTTGGGTCTTTCAGCATGACAATGACCCCAAATACACCGCCCGGGCAACGAAGGAGTGGCTTCGTAAGAAGCATTTCAAGGTCCTGGAGTGGCCTAGCCAGTCTCCAGATCTCAACCCCATAGAAAATCTTTGGAGGGAGTTGAAAGTCCGTGTTGCCCAGCGAAGGCCCAAAAACATCACTGGCATATTACTACAGAGTTCATTCATGCAGCCCCTCCACAATTCACATCATAATATTTCAATTAGGCTAATCGTTTGCATGTTCATGCTGTGTATAGCCTATGTGTGTAAGCTTATGTTGCAGTCCGACCTGCCATGGCATGTCAGAATAGCAACACCAACTGCGCTATCTGCTAATGCATTTAGACCAGGTATATTCTGGTCAGTAGCGCAACTGCTTTTTAGATCACTAAAGTAGCACCATGTATCATTTGCACCGGAACCCGCCTTTCCTTCTCACAGACACGCCTCTTGGGGCGCATGTGTAGGGGCGCGAGTTTGCTGCAGGGGAAAAATCTGCTTTACGCCGGATGCAAACTAGCAATGATGCATGCGCTGGGTGTAAGAGAGGGCCCTCTCTCTCCTAGTACCTCTCTCTTCCTCTTTCTCGTTTTCCATTCACTTCTGTTTCTTCTTTATCGCTGTTCTCTTACCAGAACAACAAGGGCCTCCAGAGAAGCATCTGGCCTGGGGGAGGCAGCAGAGATGGTTGGCAAGGTGGAGGAGGTGAGGAACAGGAATGAAGACTTTTGACTCAACCATTTTTTTTCACCTTTTTACTAATCCACCCACTTGAAGAAGTCCAACCAGGCCAGTCTCTGTGTGGGACCTGTGTTGACCCAAACTAAAGCTGATGTATACGACTAAACTATTATGGTACAGGTCAAGTTCCTCCCCTCCACAATGGTCACCAGATAATGGTACAGGTCATTCTATGTTCCTACCCTATGGTCACCAGATGAAGCCAGACAGAAGCGGATTTCAGGTGCCAACATGTTTTGTTTCCCTGGCAACTCTAGGCTGTGGGAAAACACACATATTAAAAACAGATGTTCATAAGGGTTGACAAATTAACCAAAAACCAAAATGTAGTCTTGTTTCCTCTCTCCTGCTCAGACACTTCCTGTTCCTGTGTATGAGAACATTTCAGCTCCGGACAATAGCTCCAGAGATAGCACCAGATAATGGTACAGGTCATTCTATGTTCCTCCCCTATGGTCACCAGATAATGGTGACCATAAGGTTTGACAAATTAACCAAAAACCAAAATGTACTATTGTTTCTTCTCACTGGCTCAGACAATTCCTATTCCTGTGTGCGAAAATATTTGAGCTCTAACCAATAGCCCCGCCCCTTCAGCACAGAGAGAATCAATAGAGTCCCCTGGAACTGCCTTGTCCAATCAGATCAAAAACAGATGGTCCTGTACTCTGTGTCGACGGCAGATCAACCACACAAATGTGTCTTGTTTTCAAAAAATCTCATAAATATATTAATTAAAAAGATATTTGCAATTTTCATCAAAAATGTATTTGGACGTTGTTACATTTATATACAAAATGTTAAACTTGAATTAACAAGACGGTTTTCATTGGTGAACTTGTTTGCATTTGTGTGTGAACTGGTCTGTATTTATATGTGGATTTTTGAGAATCTCCTGACGTGGCTGGATTCAGAAATGCATTTTTTTCAACAAGGAACTCTCTTTAGCCAATCAGATACCTCCCTCGTTAACATGACTGCAGTCCCGACCTCTGAAGAATAAGTCCAGCCTCCAGGCCTCCCGGTTACCTCGGTCAAATATGGGAAATAACATGGGTTTTTTGAATGATCGTACATAATAAAGGTGGTGAAGTAAAAGCTGCATCACGTTTTGAACTACACATTTTTTTCATCTAGTTTCGACTGGGTTTTGGGATTGTCGGTGCCATTAAAGTAGTAAACGATTATTAATGCTACTTTAATGGCATCGAAAATCTAAAAACCCAGTCACTGCAGGCATGTGATTGTCACCATGCCAACCCTCAGCTGACTACACTTGGTTCAAGGAACAATCAGGACATAACTACACCATCACTAATATCACATCTGAGCTGGGAGGAAACTATTACTGCCAACCCTGTATGGGTTTAAAACACACACACACACACACACACACACACACACACACACACACACACACACACACACACACACACACACACACACACACACACACACACACACACACACACACACACACACACACACACACACAGAGTATAAACAAGCCAAGTCTTAATACTTTGCCAACAATGGGCACACAGTTGATTATTGGCCTATTCATTTAGAAGTTTGCTATCAATGTTTGAATTCAGAAGACTATGTTCCAGAGATGTCACCATCATCACAGACAACAGCAGTAGCAGGAAGCCATTTATTACTAACCCATCCTTCACTACGACACACAATGGACATTACCTGACCGCAGACCACACAGGAGTTAAGTTGTTTCCTTAGCAAGTATCCTTTTCTGTCACTAGGAGATACTTTACATCCACAGTCACTAGAGTAATCAGTCTTGGGTGTATACTTTCTGGGGCAGGTTTTGCCATGACACCTGTCAACTATTGTATGGTGTGGTCAACTGAGAATGCAAACTTAAGTTGAGTCTCTTAAGTTAAGAGTCAGGACTTGACAAAGCGATGTTTGCCAATTTGGTGAGAGATCTAGAGCACAAACTGGACTCTGGAAAGACAAAGGATGTAGGAAGGATTTGAAGTGCAGCCTACATCAGCCTACATGGTGGTACCTCTAGTCACCACCAAGGGTCTCTCAATGAACCAGAAACACAGGACTGTCTTCAGGGGCCGTATTCACAAAGCATTTTATCTTACCGCTAGGAGTGCTCCTAACTCGCGCTAAAACATTTTACGGAGGAGTTTTTCTTTAAAGTTATTCACAAAGCCGATGAGACCTACTCTTACTAAGGATGAATCACTAAGAGTGAACTAAGAGTGACGCGCCGTTGCTATGGATTACGTCGATTCTCGTGCACGAGTTTAGAAGTGTTCAGTGCGGTGATTGGTTGATCAGACGAGCTCACTAAATCGCCGAAAAACAAGGAAATAGAGGCTAGAAATGAATTCCTATTAAGTAGTTATGGACAGTGCAGTTAGCAGAATACACGCATGATGACAAGTTTGTGCAGACCACGATAATGACGTTGTAGCCTGCACGTTCAAGAGAGAGAGAAAGCAAACAATAAAAATATGTAAAATGCATTAAATCAAGGAGGCAATTAAAAGCACCCTGCAAACTATTATTCAATTACCATATTTCAGCACTTAAACACTTTAAATAACAGCCCATACCGCCGTTCAAGTCCCCCTATCATGATGGATGATGAAAAAGTGAAACGCAAGCGAAAGGCCAATTGGTCCCAGGATCAATTGCTACTACTTGCTCAGTTTGTGCTGGAGCGGAGGGGGGTAATAAAGGGTAGATTCGGGGCTGGAGTGACCAGTAAGAAGAAGCGGGAGGCATGGGAAGAAATTTGCGTGAACATAAATGCTTCCTTCCCTGCTGTGCGTCGCTCTACCGACGATTGCGAAAAACGTTGGGCCCTGCAATCACAGTGTAGGGTGGAGATTGCCGACTATAAAAGAGCTGTCGCGGCTACAGGTAAGTCCATTATTAACATTGCTTGCATCCTTTTGGGAAATGCATTTGCATGTCTTAAATTTACAATTAACAAAGGCTACAGTGATATGAAACTTGAATAAAACTGAAATTTCATTTGTTTGAGGAGGATCTGCACCAAAGCCATTGTCCCCGGTCGCGTCGGTGGTGTACGCCGTCCTAGGCTCGGACATAAGCATAACTGGCCTTGAGGGTGCAGCTGATCCTGCAGCCGAGTTGCTAAAGGAGATTGAGGGGTATGCATGCAATGATTGCAATAGGCTACATGAAAAACTTTTCTGTTTAATATTTACAGAAGAATTACAATGTGCAAATCAACCCACTTCCCAAAAATGTGTTACAAATTATATATATATATTCCCCACAGAAGAAATGAAGATCAAAGTCCAGCTACAGCTGCAGCTGCAGCATCACATCACACAGCTCTTCCTCTTCTCCCCCTCCTAGCTCTTCCTCTGCCAGCTCTTCCTCTTCCAGCTGCACCTCCTCTCACAGCGCTTCCTCTTCCAGCTGCACCTCCTCTCACAGCTCTTCCTCTTCCAGCTGCACCTCCTCTCACAGCTCTTCCTCTCCCTGCTCTTCCTCTTCCTCCTCTCCCTCTTGGTGCACCCACTGTCTCTCCTCTCCCTCCTGCTGCTGGTGCCAGTTCACTGTTGGAGAAGAAATTGAGGATGGAAATGAGGGTTTTAAAAAGGCAAAGAAAGGCCCTCAAAGCAAAAGAGTGGCTAATACAAATGAAGACAGAATATTACAGTCTTAAGATAGAAAAATTGAAAGAATAAATGTTATGAACTACACAAATGTGTGTTGACCTAAGGTGTTTACCTAAAATGTGTATTCACAAAGTGATCCCTAAATGCCAGTCCACTCGGTTCCACACGGCCAAATTCATCGTCATGTTGATCGCCATCATCATCGTGGTCATCGTCCTCTTCATCGTCATCATCGTCTGGCTGTGGAATGTTCCTCCACTTGCAGAGGTTGTGCAGAATGGCACATACAGTGATGACTGCGCTTGCCCTCTCTGGGGTGAGGCGTATTTCGCCTTGGTGGACATGAAACCAACGTTTCATCTGCCCAATTCCTCTCTCCACAACATTTCGTGTATGTTTCTGCGCTCTAACATATATGGAGGAAAACAGTAAACAATAATAAATATGGATTCAACAAATAAAAGGCGTCAAAGAGCTATAGGACTAAGCGTAATCTGCGTAATCACTTACATGTTATACTTTAACTGTGCTCCCGGTTGTGGATTGAGGTAGGGTGTCAAGAGCTATGTCTTGCAGGGATAGCCACTGTCTGTCACCCAGCAAGTGACAGCCAACAGGGACATGGTGCCTCTCAAAAAGCTGCCTCAGACCGCTCTCCATTAAAATGCGCGAATCATGGGTAGCTCCAGATCTAACCCTGAGTTAGAGTCCTCTTGAGGGCTTTTAAGCTCTACTAGACGTAGGTGCTACTTTTAGGCCTAAAATACTTTGTAAATTGCTCTTAGTGAAAAAAGTTAGGAGTCCTAAATTTAAGAGTGACACGCCCATTATTTTTGGAGTTACTCCTAAATTTGCCAGTTAGGACCTACTTTTAGCCCTAAGATCCTTTGTGAATACGGCCCCAGAAGTGTAAAGTGTCTTCTTAATGTACTCTTCTGTCCTCACTCACACCCCTTCAGCCATTTCCCGTTCCGGTGTTTGACAACCTCTCAGCTCTGTCCAATCGCTAAGCTCCTGCAGTATGGAGAGAACCAATAGAAAAGCAGGATGACTTTCACTACCCCAGTATCCACATCTCTCACGCACAGAGAACCAGGAAGTGCCTCGCTGTTTGGCTGGCTCCTGTGTCCAATCAGATCAGATGGATGAGGTCCTTTACTCTGCGGTCAACTTTAAAAGACACAATGCTGTCCCTGAGTAACCTTCTCTTGAAGTTCATATGTCCTCTGTCTTCTTTACAGGGCCTGTGACCAGAGAGAGACTGGGAAAACCTCAGAGTTGTACAGCAATGTCAAGAAAAAAAAACAGGGCATGGACCAATAGCGGCAGCAGGATTTTAATACTGGGATAATAGATAGTGTCTCATTTATTCAGTTGAAACAGGATAATACACTGGCTGATTGTTTGTTGCATATCCTATGGTGCTTAATTTCCTGTGCTGAATACTTGCCACCAATGGTTAGACAAGATCTGAGAATTTTTTTTGGGTTATTTTTACTTATTTACTTAATTGTTCCACTTGTGAAATCCACGAGCGAGGTCACATTTTAACGAGGAACTGTTGCTCTTGTTGGCGTCACTCCGCTTCATCGCTTCCATCTGCTGGTTACATGATTGTACTGCAACTGCAAGGGTCTTAAATAACAATACCGGTCTTTGTGATCTAACCATCGTAGCTATCTCCTGTCTGCACTAAATAATTCTTCTATACAAAATATATCTTCCCCATTTTAATATCTTTCTACAATTGAGTCACAAAGAACAAAGAAATATTCAGCCAGTTAATCTGAAACATTTGGGACCCGAGCGGAACCACTGTGCCTTTGAATAGGATGTGGTTGTATAGTTTATATTTAGAAGTCTGTACACTGCTCTACTTCTATATCAGTAAATGGTGAAATTTGCATTTTAATAATCATTGTTCTGATTGGTGTGATCCTGTAATCGACATTAGGATGAACAAATAAAAAAAAGTTTATTAATGTGGATTACTGGATTATTGCAGTGGACTATCGCTTGGATTGTTACTAATTATTACCACTAAGATTATTACCATGGATAGGGTGATCACCGGGGGATAATTACTTGCAGGCAATGTTAGGGGTGCAATTGGTGCCCTGATTGGCATTCAGTAGTACTACACATTATTATTACATGTTTTGGCACATAGAAACATTTTTTGACAATGTTTCTATGGGAATAAACATAGAAACATTGTATGACAATGTTTCTATGTGAAGCACTCTGAGTCTGCCTCATGTTATGTAAAGTGCTATATAAGTAAAGTTGCCTTGCCTTGTTACAAGGGTCATGTGTATACATTGCTGTAGGGTCACATCTACTTGTTGATAAGATCTAGGGTTTTCAACTGAACCCAGATAATCTAAATTCAGTAAGGTAGACAGGTTGGAGGGATATGGTATAGTTCTGAAGTGAATCAGTTAGTACAAAGGTGTTCTTTGGTATTGTAAAAACATAGTTTCTAAAAAGAAAAGCTGACCACAAAAAATTGGAGTTTTGAATATATTCAAATATATATTGCTAAACATACTGGCATGTGGCAACCCAGCTCTTGCACAACGCCCCTGGAGGTCCAGGGGGCAGGTGGCAGAGGCGGTGTACCACCGATTTCGATCAGATGGTGCCACTGAGCGCATTTGTCCCTGCTCCAATCAGTAAGATGCAGAGCACCTGAGGAGCAGGTGGAGAAGCTTCAACACTCATTCAGGAGTCTCCCGGTTCTCGTGATCATGAAGTGATTCCACCCGGATGGACGGGACTGTGGATTCCTCCATGCTGTTTTTGTTGGCTTGTAGGAATCCACGCCATAAGGGATTGAATAACCACTACCACAAAACAAAATTAGAAAACTTTAAAATGCATGATTGGCCATGTGCATGGCCATATTGCAATTTGGCGACTCCTGATCGCTACGTCAACAAGGCGGTTACAAAATGACGGTAACATGAAGTGGCTGCTTGCAATATATCGTTCCATCTCCCCGTCCATCCATCTCTATAGTTAGGCTGGATCAGTACCTCGATAGACTTGTGGCCCGTTCAGATCGCTGGGAATTATGGGGACACCTCCTGATCCTCTGATTCTACTTCCTTTTGGCAACTGTGGCCAGAATTTGCTAACAATGTTTCCCAGTTGGTGACGTATTGTTTACTTGTTGTGATGCACATGAACATGGCGGACCGCAAGGCAAAGGTTTTGACCGGTGCAAAAGTTGTATTCAATATAATAGAATCAACCATCATACCACATATTTTTTTGCCATGTCTACACTTTACTATTTATTGACATTGTAACCGTCTGTTGGGATCGACTTTGCTCAGCTTAAAATGTTGTGTACTGGTAAACCAGCTCTAGATAAGGGCAAGTGTAGCCTTTCATACAGTGGCAATACAATGTGCTTCTCATAAATAAAAGCAAACGGATAGGCTACAAATAGAGAACCTATGTTCCACGTCCGCACAGACGTTGGTGGTAATCCTGTTGACATGAATGGTCGCTGTCGGGAACACACGTAAGCCTAAGTAATCAAAGTGTCACGTGCCGAGGAGTTTCGTATTAACAGGACACATGAATGGCACAATAGCTTCAGAACTGAAGTACAATTCATGTTAATATGAATTCTGAAAATACCTATTTTATGTTCAAATGAATTGATTTGCTGAAAATGTAAATAATAAATTGGAAGCCGAGTTATTGAAGTTATAGAAAGGCTTTTTAATGTGCTTCAGGAAATATAGTGTTGCACCACAATTGCAAAATATAAATATTATCCCGATGACATTTGTTAAATCTACTTATAGAGATGCATATTTCAGAAAAAGAATATAACATAAATAAATGGATAACGTCAACCGGTAAATAGAAATGCACATGCCAAGGTTTAAATGAGTGAAACTATTATCTATAGGGTAGCGGCATTTTGTAACACTTTGCACACGTTTCATTAGCTTCGGATCAATACATTATGATGTTAATAATTGCATGAAATAAAAAAGTCTTATTTTGTATTAATTTCATTATTTCAGAGTGCAGAGTTTACAGAGTTAAAGGTATTTAAATAGGCAGTCTCACACATTGCTCCATCAGAAGGTAAAATGTTCCACTATGTGGGGTAGGATGGAACACTGGATTTTACAACAAACATTATTTTTTGTTTCTTGGTTTCAAATTCAAAAATGAAATTCAGCTTCATGCATACATTTTCTTTTACGTGCAAATGTAATTCAGATCCAGTCCCATTCAGCTCTAGGATTTGTAATTATCTAACTGACGTGGGACAAATTCCCAACGAACAATCCTCATCCTCATTCTAATCATCAAACCACTTATCCGGGGTCGGGTGGTGGGGGCAGCAGCTCAAGCAGGGGGCCCCAACGGACAATCGTGAAGTAAAAATCAATACATCTTACTCATTTTGTGAGCCTGGTCTCACAGGAATCCGTGAAATGACTACGGACGCTTTACTCAAAATCCGTGGGATCATTACGGAAACACGCCGATTTCCGTAATATGCGCACGGACACAGATCCCCGTTTCACCGAGCGAGTCGACCTAGTCACACAGGGATCCGTCGAATGACTATATCTATCTATCTATCTATCTATCTATCTATCTATCTATCTATCTATCTATCTATCTATCTATCTATCTATCTATCTATCTATCTATCTATCTATCTATCTATCTATCTATCTATCTATCTATCTATCTATTCTTATCTATCTATCTATCTATCTATCTATCTATCTATCTATCTATCTATCTATCTATCTATCTATCTATCTCTCTCTCTCTCTCTCTCTCTCTCTCTCTCTCTCTCTCTCTCTCTCTCTCTCTCTCTCTCTCTCTCTCTCTCTCTCTCTCTCTCTCTCTCTCTCTCTCTCTCTCTCTCTCTCTCTCTCCTCTCTCTCTCTCTCTCTCTCTCTCTCTCTCTCTCTCTCTCTCTCTCTCTCTCTCTCTCTCTCTCTCTCTCTCTCTCTCTCTCTCTCTCTCTCTCTCTCTCTCTCATATGTCACGTGATTTCGTGCTCATGCGCACAACCGTTTAATTCTATTGAATCGTGTCCCAGAGCACGGTTGCACCTTTTTCGTCTTCCACAGAACGGAATGTCAAACCATTCATTTTGAGTTAAGCGCCCGTGGTCGACTCGCTCGTTGGAACGGGGATCTGTGTCCGTGCGCATATTACGGAAATCGGCGTGTTTCCATAATGATCCCACGAATTTTGAGTTAAGCGTCCGTAGTAATTTCACGGATTCCTGTGAGACCAGGTTGCATTGTGCAACACCTTTTGCTACCTTCCTGAACCAAGGGCAAGGCAGTTCACCAAGCATTCCGTACAAACGGTCCATCTGCCAACCTTCAAAGCATATATAAGGGGCAAAACCACACCATTAGCGATGCCTACAAAGGAGGACATGACATATAAAACTTGCATAGCATCGTAAGAAATAAAATAGGCGGATGAAGCTAGGATGATGTGTATGCTGTAGTTGAGAATGATGGACATGAGTATGATGGAGATGGTGTGCCACGCTCTTCTCCTGATGTCTTTCCTCGGGGTTGATTTTGCTGCGGCGGTGGCCTCTCCCGGGCGAGGCTTTCGAAGCGTCCTGATCACAGAGGTGCAGCAGAAGAGCTTGAGGGAAAAGCAGCATCAGGTACTCAATAAGATAGACATATGGAAGCCCGACCCAATGATTGCAGAGGTAAAAAAATATGGACTTGCACAGGCCAGCTAGCCAGACCACAGCAGACATTGCAACCCGATACTTGAGACCTTTGACCTGGAGGAAAGTCACAGGCCGGACTACCCCCAGGTACACCTCAACGCAGATGCAGCACTGAAAGAGCAGACGGGTGGTGTGAACCAAACCAAAGCTCAGATCTTGCAAGAGATTTGCGGCGGTGACATGCACACATATCGTGATATTAAATTTACAATGTTGGACAGGCAGTTTAATATTTCCAAGGTGGAAAGGTTCAAAGTGAAGAACTCTGTCGACAGATCTTTGTTTAGATCGCTCAGAATCAGAAACAGAACATAGCAGTTGGTGGGGAAGGCAACCATGGCGTTGATGAGGTAACCCGTCACTATCGCAACTTGCCAGTCCACTGTAGTGACATTCTCCCCAATGGATGAATTCATTTGGAAGCTAAAAGAAGACAGAACAGGAGATCTAAGGCAGCAAGTTTCAGTCTCACAATGAAACCTGTTATGTTATATAATAATACACATAAATAAAAATACAAACTTGTTTGTATAAGATTAATTCTGGACGCCCATGGTGTTAAGTTTTTCTACTGTTAACCTAACCCTATCATCATATGTTGTATTGTGGAGATGTGGAGATAGAGTCCTTCAAACCTTTGTCCGAAATGATGACTGCCTTCGTGAGATGTAGAGTCTTCCGAAACAGTTTTTTGCAGTGATGAGTCTCCTTTAGGGCATTTGGGGTCCGCTGGCGTTGTAAAGGGCAGTGTATTTAGACTGTAACTCTTTTTCTATCGTAAAATGCAAGGAAGCAAAACCAGCACAGGCTAAACTAGTCAAATAGAAAGGGAGGTACTTTAAACAAACTGGGTCCAATCAGGTGTGAGGGGTTGCTATGGCTCTCTCGATGCCCTGCTTTCCCATGCTCAGGATTGTTGTGTACAACGATCTGCTTTTGAATTGTGTTTTGGTCCATGAATGGTAGGCATATGCGACCCCGGTGTCCCGTACCGCGCAGTATTGCCCACAGAATCTCTCGGGGAACTTGTCTACTTTCTCCAGATCTACAATATCCACATGGATTTGTGAACTCATGAGCCCCCCGTTATCACCTGGGAGATGGTGAAGAGTTGGTTTCTGTTCCACACCCTGTAGACCTCCCTCTCCTACCCCTGTATACTTCCCTCTCCTCGACCTGCAGACCTTTCTCTGCTCCTCTGAACATAGACCTTTTCCTAAATGAGGATTCTAATGCTGGGTATCCAGTCACGAGTCATGAGATTTGCATTAAGCTCTGTTTATGCGTTCTTTGCCTGATAGCAGGTTGATGCAAAGCAGTTTAGTGCCCAGATATTTATCTTGCAAATCGGCCATAATGCCTGCAAAAAATACGGATGGAGATGGAAGATTGGGCCCGGATTACCGAAAACCTTCTCTATTGGTGCGCTATGAAGACTCCTACGTTTAGACTTATCAAAGTTGTTTACCTCTATAGGTGTGGTTCCCGAACAGTCTCTTAGGAGTCTTTTTAGGAAACACTCCTTATGTTGTTCGTAAACGGCGCTCTCCAGAAAGAACATGCCAAAATCGATTGCTCAGAGATCGAGTTTCCCTTTCATGCGCAGGTGCATGACAGCGTTCTAAAAAAATCATGGTCTTTTTAAAAAAATGCTTGTAATCCTTCTAGTAGGCCTAAACATTTATTTAACCATGGGCAAAATAGCATAGCCTATACTGATTTAAAAAAATATGTAGAAAAGTTAACATTTTGAAATGAAAACCAAATTTTTAATAGCTTATTATATTATACTGTGTATGCTGAGACTGCTTTGATTTTTGTTGCATGTAGGGGTCTGTGAGCAGGCTTTGCGCACCCCCGGCCAGTGTGTGCTTGTCAGGTGAAAGCTAAATGTCAAGGGAAAGAGGCAATGGTTGAAAGAAGTCTTTCGACCACTTATTACGTTCACTCGTTTCTTACAATGGTTAATTTGTTTCCTAGTATAATTTCCTTAATTTAGAAGACAGTTTTGTTCATTTTTGATTTGTGAAATAAATACAATATTTCTTTGAACTTGCGAGTTTTTCAAATTATTGGAAGCGTTCGAGCTGACCTCGCCTTGCTGTACCAACGGCCCAAACAAAGAACAGCCGAGACAACATCCTTAATTCAAAACATGCTGTTTCATTTGGCCTCAATTTGCTACGGAAGACAAATGCCTTCTTAACGCTACGTCATTTGTAACCTCTTCTTTAAGTTCTTCGCATATTTCCCGAAACGTTCTTTGCTACGAATCTCTTTTGTACGTCATTCATTGGTAAGGTTGGCCTGAAGCGCTTGTAGAACCTTCTAAGCTCTATTATAGTGATGGTTCAGCTCCTGATGCTAGTCCCCACCACTGTACCTTTAAAAATCCCTGTTGCGCGTGGAACTACCACACTAGCCGTGTTTGCATGGACACTTCTGATCCGATTAGATTTCTTATCGGAATAGATCTATTCCTATCATGCAATTCCAAATGTACTGAATTATATGTCATTTACAAAAATGGTAACCGTACGTCCGTATGTCTCTTGCGACAACCGTTATGTTGGTCTGGACTTATATGATATATCTAAGGGATAATGTTCTACAGAACGCCGGTCATTATTGGGAAAATAAGCCAAGACAGGCAATGGCGGATTGCCACATGGGCAAAGTGGGCACATGTCCAGGGCCCTGGCCAATGGGGGGGCCCTTTATATATATATATTGATTTATTTATTTTTTATTAAAAAAATTCAAATGGCCAATACTTTGGTTATGAAAGGATTTGAATGTTATGGATTTGCAAAATAAACACATCACATTAAAAAAAATAATAACTATAGATACTGCCCTGGTACAACAAATACCGTCCATCTCAACATTTTTTAACTCGTTAATTCAGTAAAGGAAGTCATTAGGTGCTCTCATCTCTCTCCTGAGGGAGAGAGCGCCTCTGCCATATGAAGGTTTTTATTTTAGTTCCATCATCCTCAGCTTATTGCTGGGTCTCTCTCTCTCTCTCTCTCTGCTGCACACTGCATTATAATGTGTGTGATTGTGGACTGAATGTGGTTGCATTATAATATGCAACCAAAATCGGTGTGCTAGTGCTTGTATTTGTGTGCTGGCAGGGGTCCATGGCTGGTTTGTGTCCAGGGCCCGTGGTCATGTTAATCCGTCCTTGAAGACAGGGTGAACCGGACCTCGGCGCGAAGCAGAGGTCTCTTGCTTTGCCCGAAGGGTATTATTTTCAATGACCGGCGACGTTCTATTATCCCGCTTATTACACGGCTCCTTGCAAAAACGAAACAATGTCTTCACACGGTGTGTCTTTTTACAATTACAATTCATAGTGTTAAGCAGAGAAATAGTCCGCCATAGACGTTGACGTCACTTTGCAACCGGACACGCTGGGGTTGATAAATTACCGGACTACTTGCGGAGTGGTAAGAAAGACATGAATCAGGCAAAAAAAATCGACTTTCCTTGACAGCGGTCTAGTTCGGTGTGCATAAAAGTACAGACAGACCAGTTGCGAATTACTGCAACTGCTGATGCCATCTCTCCAAGTTAAAAAGTAGCCGCACTAGGGGTGTAACGATTACATATATTCGTATTGAACCGAATCGGTACGGACGTCATGGTTCGGTGCATGGATTTAAATGGAGCATACACATGCATAAAAATTAAATAATGCAATGCGGAACTAATGTTAGATATGCAAGTACTTCAGGGATAACTAAACTGCAGCTGCAGGCTTGGGCGTTTCCGTCATGACACAAGAAAGCCCATTTGCAGTTCCTGGTTGCGTTTCATCGACCAATCACGAAGTGTTTTGAAAGGCATACTGCGAAGCATAGTCACAAGGCATGCTATGCTTTCCGTAGTGTAGTAGTCTTCCCCCATTCCCTGATCAACCTCACCACCAGATGGTGGTCGGTTGACAGTTCCGCCCCTCTCTTCACCCGAGTTTCCAAAACATCCCGCTTCAGATTAGATGACACTATCCCAAAATCGATTATCGATCTTCGGCCTAGAGTACTCTGGTACCATACTGTACACTTATGAGCACCCTTATGTTCGAACATTGGTGTGTTTTTTATGGCCAATCCATGACTAGCACAAAAGTTCCAGTAACAAACGACCACTCGGGTTAGATAATAGTATCAGAGAGGGCGGTTCCCTCCCCACCACGCCTCTCCAGGTGTCTCCATCTTTGCCCACATGGGCGTTGAAGTCCCAGACCCAGTAGAACTACGGAGTCCCCTACTGGG
The DNA here is from genome assembly GCA_900291075.1 of Melanogrammus aeglefinus. Taxonomy (NCBI): domain Eukaryota; kingdom Metazoa; phylum Chordata; class Actinopteri; order Gadiformes; family Gadidae; genus Melanogrammus; species Melanogrammus aeglefinus. The sequence continues at coordinate 6,892 of OLKM01003991.1, read as the reverse complement.
GCCCCATACAGGACTCCATTCAGGGTCTCCAAGAAGGCAGATTACTCTGAACTGCTGTTCGGTGCATACGCACAAACATCAGTCAGAGTTTTCCCCCCCACCACCCTTAGGCGTAGGGAGGCGACCCTCTCTCGGTCCACCGGGGTAAACTCAACACCGGCGGCGCTCAGCCGGGGATGTTATGAGTTATCCCCACACCTGCCTGCCGCCTCATGCCTTCTGGCAACTCCAAGAGAAGAATAGAGTCCAACCCCTATCCAGGAGTACGGCGTACCAGCGTCGAGACTGGTGCGTAGAGTAAGCCCCACCAGATCTAACTGGTAGCGCTCCACCTTCCTCACAAGCTCCGGTTCCTTTCCCCACAGTGAGGTGACGTTCCAAGTCCCCAGAGCCAGCTTCTGCCGCTCAGGTCTGGTCCGTCGGGACCCCTGACTTTCACTCCAGACGGGGGGCCCGGGCTTCCTCCAGGGCTGGTCTCTCCTCTCTGATTTTTTTTTCCATGGGGTCTTGGTGAACAACCATTTACAAAGTGTTTGCAACATTAGACAACATCGTCAAAAACATTATGAGAAAAATAATATTACTTTATAATATCTATGTTTATTCTCTTTTAATAACCAGAACCCGAATTTCAACTGGGTTACACAGCCATCAATGCGCAGATGATGGTGGACCACAGAGGGTCCACCCACCGCGCATATATACAAAACCGGCGGCCTAATTGTTTTGCAATTGGTTATATGGAAGCTGCGCTTTTCGGGTGCCTCCATAGGTCCGCAAGAGGACAGTGCATGAAGCCCCATAGCTGTTGCGCAGTAATGGTGATGACCGCCATGCTCCACAACATGGCATGTTGTGGAGGCGCACCTTTGCTGTAGGACGGAGGACGATGAGGAAGAAGAGGGCAGAAGAGGGAAATTGGTGTCCCCAATCCTACCCGGGGTGGTGCACTTCACGCTGCTGGGGGTTGCTGCAAGGCAGTTATTGATTGCAAATGTTTTTGGTTAACTTGTTTGCTCTTTTTGGGCTATTTAAATTCCTTGAGATGTTTTCCTTTTTGGTTATGGGAAACCATTTACATTTTTGTTATAAATACACTTTTAGTGCCAAACCCCACCGCTCTTGTGATTTGCATTTATTTATTGTATTATGTTTTCATACCTGGAGTCTAGCCTGTCTTTACAAAAAAAAATGTTATAATAATGCATTATTTTAGGACTGACTTTTAGCACTTTTACCTGCATTTTTTTTACCTGATCGCACTCGAGAAGGAGAAGTTTGGTGGTGCTGAAGAGCATAGGAGAAAAAACTCTGAGAGGCATTTTTAGAAAAAGATCGCATAACAACATGCAAAATATTATAATATTATAACATATATAAATACAGTGGTCTTTCCCTAAAAACAATCCAGCTGATCTGACCAAACATGACAAACATTATTGATTGTGCAGGTGTTTTTTATACATCCTTCACTCCCCACACATCCACACCCACTGACCACACCCACTGACCCACTGAACGGCAATCAAGCGCAGTTCAGAATTAATTTACTGAGTGATTGAAAATGTATTCACGAGAAAAGTCTGGCAGGCAACATCGGTCAAGGTACAGCGTAGGAGTTCGTAGATCAGTAGACAGGCAGGCAGGCAGACAGCTAGCCATGCAGAATAATCCAAAAACCGACAGGCCAAATACTTTTGTCAACAAGAGGCAGCGGGTTCAGAACGAGAGAAAAATATGTAAACTTTTAAATCGCTCAACTACTGAGCTTCACTCAGCGGTATTAGTCTCAAGTTTTATGTGACGGCTGCTGGTGATTAAAAATTGTTGGTGGGACACAGTAATTAGACAGTGGGTCTGGGGTTCCCCCATTGAATTTTTTTGAATCTAATAGAATTGATTTTCCTGTATTCTGTGTGCATTTTGGGTATGGGCACTACTACTACTTACCTACTATTCATCTACATTATAGCTCATTCATACCTATCTTATCGCTGATGGCAGGGTGAGCAAGCTTACACATTGCATTTACAGACCTACTTTATGGCCATTCACCCGGCCATTGCTATTTGACCCCATTTTTGTTATTCTGATATTGAGACAAATCATGAATCACTGTCCTATATGCGTCCATTTTGTATTAGTCTCAATGTCTACTTCAATAGCAGTTAGAAATATGGGACAGTTGCTTCATTTTTGTTGATATGCCACAGGGCGAAAAGACTAAATTAATATGTTACTTACTTGCTCTTTTTAAGTATAACATTGCTAACTTGGGGAGTCCAATTTCCTCCACTGAAAAGGGTGGAAAGTTGTGTTTACAATGTCTGCTCTGCTAGTTAGGCGAATCTATGCCTCTTTCTCTACGTAGTAGTTGTGTTGACAATGTGGAGGAATTAACAAGCGCAAGTAGTGCCCCAAAAAGACAGCTATGGCCGTGACCCGGGTGTGGCATAAGCTAAAACTAAACTGCATGGTAAACACAAAAAGGTCCAGCTCCAGCAGGTAGCGGAGCAGCAAGAAACAACGTCCAAGGCAAGAATTTGGACAACGGGAGTTCTATGGGCTGTTTCAGTTTCTGTAGATGATAAAAATCCAAATAGATGTTTGGCCAACTTGGATTGAAAGCCAACACACTAAGATTGATATTATAAACCAACAATAGGCTATCCTTCAGGTGCCAGGTAGAGACTAGGGAGCAGAGATGGCGGGCTCCCTGAAAACTGGGCCACGTGCAGCGCTGCTGCTGGATCGCCAAATCAAGGCTTGGCCCTCTTCAACTGGAGCGCCTGGCATGTGATGATCATTCGCCTCTTGTGATTTTTTACTCTATGCCAAACTTCTCCTTGCTCGAGTGCATATCAGCTTCTGCACTGCATCAACACGATGGCAGCCTCGTCTCAAAGAGGCACGGTGTGGGCCTGTTGTGAGGTGCGGCTGGGTGCGGAGGAGGTAGTAGCGGTGCCGGCCTGTCCTGAGTGATCTCCCTCAAAACTGGGGATGATCCTAGCAGTTGGGGATGGGGGAGGGACCTGCCTGAGATGTCTATGCCAGGGGATGGGATCGCCTGGCCTGAGAGTGTCCCAGCATACACCCTCTTCTAAGGTCGAATTGCCCCCGCCGAGATCCCATCACATGAGATTCTCAGCTATTATATCGCAAGCGTCTTTTCGCTCCATATCAGTGTAAATTCTGGCACTGTGCTGGGTTCAGTACAGACAGTTAGGAGAGGTCCGGTCTCTTGGTACTGTAGTTATTTTCGTTTTTTCGCACTGCTGTTGGCGAAATCTTGCCACTTTTTAGACGCACCCTCTTTGCCAGTGCTCCTCTGCGCCGAAAAAGAGGGCTGGCTGCCATTTTCCGAGCTATTCAGCCCATAGCTCTGGCTTAATCCAGTTGGACACAGTTGTGGGAAGGCTGAGGAAGCAGGGTAGCTGCTTTTTAGGCGCCAACTATCCTCCAGTAGACTTTCTCGGTGTCTCATCGTCTTATGTAAGTTGGGGCACATTTTTCTGTTGTTTTTTTCATCCCCTACAGGTGTTTATTGTGGGGAGTTGCCTCTTATTATGGTTGATTTTAAGAGCAAATGGCACAATAGGACGGATATAACATCAGTAAATTTTATTGGGGCTGCTGGTCATCCAGCTGTGATTGCAAAAACAATTTGGACACTATTATAAATTCTATAGATTATGCTGCAACAGAGCACAGGAAGCCATTTAATCACATCAATGCAAATCAAATTTTATTTATATAAGTACACAGTTTTCATGGGCACCCGTAGCAACCACACAAGTGGCTTTACAGCAAAAAAAATACTGATTACAATATATAAAAATAGGAAAAATAGACACAGACAATTTCAATTTTCAGAGCCCTCCGCTTCCCCCCCTCCATACTAACACACGCACACACACGAGCTCACATACACAGACACACACACACTCTTAATTTACTCACACTAGGGTGAGACATGGCATGACACTGAGGATTGAGGATGAGGAATGGGTTATCTTTGGGGCTCATCACAGCTGGGAGGAGTCGGCAGGCGTTGCCAAAGGGGACACACCAACCGCCCAGGTCCCGAGACCCTTACAAGACACATAGCGAGCAGCGGCCGAAAGGACCCAGGGACAGCGCGCCGCCAGCAGCCAGCTCTGACAGTAGCTCCCAGGCGTGGGAGGACCCTGAGTGAATACTGGAGTTAAGCTTAAGCTTAAAACACATTAAGATAGGATAACAAGCCCATGAAGAAATAAGCAAAACGAGGTCAACAAGTCTAAGAGGATAAAAATGTGCAAGATATAATATAAAAATGATAGATAAAACAAATAAAATTATTAAATTTATTTTCATTTTAATAGCTATTGTAAAACAGAAGGCATAAAAAGAAGAACCATAATATATGGTTTTGAACCAAATTTAAAGTAATATTAAGCAATAATTTAGATATTCTATATGGTGTAATGCCTTTCTTAAATGGTGTTAAGTGCCTGGTCCTAAAACGTGTTTCTTTACTTTCCTTACAAATATCAACTGTCTCTCGCGGCTCCTGAGGCTCTCCAGAGCGGGCTGTTCCGAGGTGGGGGCCATTGGTAGCTCTAAATGCCGCCTCACGGTGATTTTGGTTCTGGGTTTTGTTTTGATAAAAGGCTACTGCCGGAGGAGGACCTCAGGGTCCACGAGGGTTGATAGGTATAGTAAAGCAGGGTCAGCTAAACTTACGAGCGGCGGCAAGGCCGTTAAAGCCATTTTAAAAACTATGTAAAGATGAACTTATAATAATCGTATCTCGGAGATCGGGAGGGGGTCAAGCAATGCAGTGACTCTAAAACTGGTGTATGTTAATATGCTCCCGCCGCTTTGGTTCGCTCGTCAGCACGGCGTGCGGCGGATGGTTTTTGTAATAATTGAGATTTAAAATACAACTTTTTGGGAAGACCAGAGAGCAGGGGCATTACACAATAATCTAAATCGACAGGTGTGATAAAAGAGCATGCATTAGCACCTCCCATGTATGGCCAGAGAGAGAAGCGGGGGGGACTCTGCGCTATGTTTTTAAAGATGATAAAAACCTATATTTTTGTCATATTTTTTATATGCGGAAGAAAATTCAGCTCCAGATTCCCAAAATTCACGCGCCAGATTTTCTTATCTAATTTATTTGGTATAAAATCTTGTAAGTTTTGGTATAAGTTAGTTTCTCTCTCTGGCCCTTCAGGACCCTATAACTAAATACCTCTGTTTTGTCCTGGTTGAACTGGTAGGAATTTCTCTGCCATCTCCATGGACTTGTATGATGCATAAGATGCAAAATGTTTAACAAGAGCCTTTCATTGGCCGCTGTGTCATCAGAGACGCAACAGCGATGTACAGTTGTGTTCGTCAGCTATTAACTATGGATAGCTGTTGCGGGTGTTCTCCTGATGGACGTCCCAAGGGGCAGCCATTACAGGTCTTTAAAAAGAAGTGGACCTGAAATTGACCTTTGGGGAACCCACATCCGAATCTCATGGATTTACCGAGGAACATGTATCCATAACTTACATAGAAAGCCATCGGTCTGTTGAGATAAGAACCAAAACCAGTTTAAGAAGCGTACCAGAGAGGCCACATCAGGTGTCTAAGCCTCCTATTTTAATAAATGTTGATTGGTTCTCTCTACTGTATCAAAGCTGGCGTTATGATCCAGTTAGAACCCAACACTGTGAGTCTTTTTTTATTATCTAATTCCACTCTGAATGTCGTTTTAAAATCTTTAAAAGTTGCTGTCTCGGAGCTGTGGTATTTCCTAATAAGACAAGACTGAAAATGCATTAACTGTGGTTAAAAAAAAGTTTTATCTAAAGGTACTGTGGTATCTTCTAAATGCTGAAGTTCGTTACTTGGTGTCGGAGCAGTTTTTACAAAATTTACTTAGATGTTAGCTGTAAGTTGCGCTCATTATTATAAAACAGGGGCTTCACAAGCGGGCTGCTGTTAAAGGGCGGTGGGGAAGAACGTGTCAGTAAGAGAGCAATGTCATGATATGTTTAAAACTGTTCCTCAAGAATCATATAAACGATTTTAGGAGTTGATTGATGGGAATTTGGATCTACTAAAGGATGGATTGTTAGTTTTACTTGGGAGAAATTCTGACAAGGCGTCTTGGCATCAACCAGGGCAAAACTCTCGGCAGTGTTTCTCAGTGGCAGGAGGAACCACGTATTCAGTTGTTAAACAGATATAATTGATGGCTAGTAAAGCTGGATGCTGATGTCTCTTTATTATTTGGTTCTGAGTGGTCTGCAAAGTTCGCCACATAGTTCATTTTGTCTGTGTCATAAAAACGTTATTAGAAGGTATAAAATCGGACTGTTAAATATCAAGGGGAGAAGAGACCGGAGGGTGTTTTATATTGATGGTTGATGAGGTCGTGAGAAGGGAAATTCATGCTTTTTGACGTGTTATTTATAAGTTTGACGTGTCTGTGGATGAAAAATATACGTATATCGAGTGCGTATAAATTTACGTTTCCTCAGATTTTTCTTCGGCACTCCTGCTTGTCTTTTCGTTCTTGATTTCATTGTTCTTTTTCATCCCGGGATTTGTTGGTTTTGTTTTTACTCTTTTGGATACGTGAAGCTACTGAGTTCAAAGGTTGACTTCATTGCCTACTGTTAAATTATCAACATAAATTTACAAGTTTTTGTACAATAACAGCGGAAGTGCTCTGTAAAATCTCCATAAAATTTTGCAGCCACTTCGGGTACATAAGCGCTCCTCACGTTTTCACCCTGGGGGGCTCCTCTCGGATTAAACTACGGTTGATATCAAAAAGTATGTCAGACCACAGCCCAGCGTCCGTCACCGAGGACACCGTATGGACAGCACATGGGTTTGATGACAGGTC
>OLKM01003990.1:14917-22417 GCA_900291075.1 Melanogrammus aeglefinus | reverse complement strand
TTGGTCTTCTGTGACCCTTACACCCTGAACTAAATCCCTTCCAGCCAGGGCCTCTTAGGCCTAGTAGCTGTGGAAAGACTTGTGGCTGGCAATCAGGCCTCGAACAAGCCTCCTCCTCCTGCCTTTTCTTCTAAACAGGCGCAGGCCACCAGGGATTAGTGCTGGAGCCTATGCAAAAGTACCCTGAGATGTTGTTCAAATGGCTGCAGGAGTCTATTCAAAACAAGAGGGCATTGAGAGAAATGGAAGAAAACCACTGTGGGTTAGCATCTCCATGGAGGCCACCCCACTTCCTCGATTGTGAACTTTGGAGTTCCACTGTGAGTGTATATTATGCAATGGCTATAGAAGCCAAGGGCCTTTTAGAATCTAGCTTACTCTGGCTGGTTTTTCTGAAATGCCTATCTTAGCTTTAAGGCGATATAGTAAAGACTGGGCCTGCGGCCATAATAGAAAGTAAGCTTTGTAGAGGACTAGGATTGGTCTTTAGCTGTTAATAAAGGTACAGATTGAACAACTAGTTGATCTGATACTTTGCAGCCTGCTATTAAGATCTAATGAGATGGAAGATTGCAACCCAACAGAACTCCTTTAAAGAGACTGAAAATTTGCTTTAAACTCCAAGTGCTCTCACAAATGGGTTTACCAATTTATTTTTATAAGTAACAAGCTATTATCCTTATTATTATTTTATTATTATTTTATTATTATTATTATTATTATTATTATTATTATTATTATTATTATTATTAGTAGTAGTAGTAGTAGTGTTTTTGGGATTTCAAGAAAAACCGGAAATATCTTTAGATATGAATCAAAAGATTAGATTTGTATTTAAATTAAATAAAAGGATGGTATCAATCAATCAACAATCCATTTTGCAGAGTTGAAATGTGGTGAACGTTAAAATGCTGTGCCCTGCATTAACTCCTCACATTCCCTCCAGTCCTGAGTAAAGAGATGACATAAGTGGGGGGGGGGGGGGGGGACTCGCACCCTGCTGTCCTATGAAAACAGGGCTGGGAGCCGGCAGTTAGATTCAGATCCTCGGCCCGGGTCCCGCCAAAGAAAGCTTCTCTTGTCTCTGCTGGGGCTGAATGGAGGCACAAGGAGGCAGTTAGTGACCCGGTGACCCCCGTCCACAGAGCAGCAGAGCTGGGTGGGATTATATCAGAGCGGTTGGACCCCAGCCAGCGCTCAGCCATAACATTCTGGCCAGAGATAACATACTTTTTAATTACATATGGGCTACAGCGACACAGGCCTTTTTCTGCACCCAACCTTCTCCTGGGAGGTCGCAGCTAAACTTGACATAGTACATCAAACAGGGCTTGATGTGATTATGATGTGCGGGGCCGCGGTAAGACCTGGCGTCTTACCGCGGCCCGCACATCGTAATCGCCAAGCTGCCAATATGTTCTGTGGGCCGGGAGGTTGTCGAACAAAGAAATATCCCCCTGCACTTTACACCCTGTTCTTCTGCATGATGTAAATTATTGAAGCTAGATAGCAAGTGTAGCTTAGTAAAGTGTACACACATGCATGTGTATGTGTCTAGGCAAGACCGAGACTGTGTGTGTGGGGGGGCTGTGTGTGTTTTAGTGGAGGTAGGATGGACGGGCCTCCTGTCATTCATCAACATTTGCATAATGACGTGTTGTGAGAAGTGTTTGACGTCCTGTTGATCTTGGCTAACGTAGCTCTAGAGCAGCTAAACTTGGGTTGGCAAGAGTATAAATGAAAAAAACGTTAACCCATAACGAAACCTGAACCCACAATAAATACAAAGTTCAGGCGGATTCGTTGATCATCCCACACACAAAACTAAATTGCTACGTCAGCTGGCAACATTTGGCTAGCTGTTTGATCTGGTTTAGCTGACGACACTTGCTTGGAAACTAAATAAACGTGACTATTTTACACGTACCCTGCAAACTAATCGACAAAATTAGAGACACTTCAAGAGCGGCCCGTTTAGAGAGAGCCAAGGCAGGTTGATCCCCAACAGAGACTTGATTAATGACTACGCGGCCCTGCTAGCGCCGCTGCCGCGCCTGACATTTAAAATCAGCGTCAGGGCTGTGCTCCTCCCCGCCACCAACGTTAATAAACCCACATCACACAACAAATACTTCCTTATTTGTTCGCCTTAAAAAATTAAATCAATTGATTACACCGAACTGGAAGCGTGAATCCGGCACGCCTCTGTGCGCTCACTCCGTCTTCCTCGTTTGACTTCTTTTTTACTTGACATGGAAAAGTCCTTACTTCTGTCGGTTTTGAGGGAGAGCGCTGCAGGTTAGTCAGACCCTGGACCAGTCGGGCCTCGCTGGAGATGTGGTCCGAGCCGCTGCTCCGGGCCGAAGGTGGAATGGCGAGTCCATCACTGCGTGGAGGAAGATGATGAGATGACACGGCCTCGCTCGGTCCTCACACCACAGACTAAGGGAGTTCACTCTTTGTATTTCTTCGTTACTTTCTATCTTCTTGACAGGCTCTGAATGGGTCAGAAAATGGAACTTTTTCCGAACACAAGATGGGCCAATGTAGCGTAGACATCCAACTGTGTCCCATGATATAAATAATGCGTGAAGCATTACATGAGATGATGGGGGGGGGGAACCGTGACAGTTCATTACCGATCTGCGTGCTTCCCAGGCAGTTCCCACAGAAAATGAAATAAATCAAATAAGTGTATTCAAACCGGCCTCTCCTGACTCCTAACGCCAGACCTACAAGGGATGATTACTTTGCCAATTGTTTCATAAATCGCTTCATACGCTGTCGCCAGGTCTGGAGGCTAACACATCAGAGCCAAGGAACCAGCCAATCGCAGCGCTGCGTGATATTCACAACGGGGTCAGGGAGATTTTGGCAAGCAAGGATGCAATCGTTCGATCAAGTAATTAAAACAAACTTTAACAAGTGATTTCCTGTTCCTAATTGATATTGGTTATGTTACGGAACATTTGAAATCCATTTAGTTCCACATTAAGTATTCGTTACGGCAAATCTTTGTCTCAAATCTTTATTGCTTTTTTTCCACTTAAGATCATGACATCATGTCGTGTTCGTGATCGAAATCACGAAACATACGCAGTAGGTCATGTGATGTCACAACGTGGCAGGAAGCTTGACATGGTCACACAAAATACCAAAATACAAAATACGAAAATACAATTAAATTTATAACTAATATATCATTTATTTAAATAAAGAAATAACAGTTTGTTTACAGCATTTACTGACGCTCCAATTCACTTCCCCGGAGTCCACCGACCACATTGCATAAACACATTCAATTATTAATCGCCTGCATTTACCGCACCACCTCCTGGTTTGGCCATCATGAATGTTTATTTGACGACACGATATCTCCAAACGTAAATTACATCCAAACTCAGAGTAAAAACGCAATTCTTCTCTCTTAAAACACAATTCGGCTCATTGAGAATGCATAAGTTATCCCCAAATTTCCATTTCCAGGGCTGAGGTCCCCGAACATAATTCACCAGATTTTTGATCATATGAATAAAGGGGTTTGGACATGCCATTGGATTTGCATACACGCTTGTCTAAAGTTAACATTTCTTCTTATACCTGTGCACCACACACTAATGAGGCAATTATTTAGACAGCAGGCCTAGAGTCTATCGGGGAGGTGGGGGGGGGAGGGGGGGATTGCAGCGGTGGGATTAGCATGGTGAGCTGGACTTCACAGAGGGCCCGGTGAGACAGACAGAGAGGGATTTCACACCATCTAATGAAGAAGACTTTTTACATTTCATGCCAAATAATGAATTCTCAAACAAATTTTCTGTGAAAAAGAAATGAGCTTCCTTCCAGTCACGGTCTGCATGTTAAACAGCCGGGCCATGGGGGGAATGTCAATTACCAAGCGAGGCTGGGAGGATGCTCCATGCTCATAATTCGCTGCATTTGGTTGTCATTACTGCAAACAGAGTAGAGCAAAACACAACACAATTATAATGCCGGGGCTGTTTACAGCATCTAAACGTTTATTATCATATTTGCCCAAAGAAAAAAATATATATTTGAAGCTAATTCATTGAAGAACATTTGACCATGGCGGACGGATAAATATTGATGAGTGATAAGTGTGTTTGAAAACTTCAAAGTGCTGCGGCAGCCGACTGAAGTCTCCTTCTAATAACCCGATCATCCCTCAGCCTGCCGCTGAACTTCAGCTAGGTGGGGTGATTAGAGAGTGAAGTGTGCTATTCCTACCAGCACACGCACACACGTACGCATACGCACGCACAAATGCATAGACGCATACAAACACACTCGCACGCACGCACACGCACACACACACACACACATGCACGCACACGTATACACACACACACATACAAGCACGCACACACGCACACACGCACACACCAATTCACACACGCTCACGCACGCACACATACACACACACACAGGCACGCACACACACTTCCTCCTCTTCATCGTCATTATTATTTTTTGTTCAAATACAAATTCATAATCAAAAGGCTTGATTTCAATAAAGGTTATCTTTGCAAAGTACACATGCATGCACACATGCACATACACATTATCGTCCTCATCATTATAAGGAGGATATATTATATGATATATATTCATAAATCCATTCTTTGTCTATATATTTCATTAATATACAAGTGAAAACGTTGTAGTATTTAATGGAGGCCTCCGTCCTCTTTGTGAATGAGTCTTACGAGGGAGTATGAAATAATTAGATGTCACTGTGTCTCGCCTCGTAGCGCGGTGGACGGGAGGACTTCTGATGAACTCAACAGTTACTCCGCCAGCTCATGTCTTCCTCAAACCGTGCTCCCGCTCACCTCGGGGAGATTAAATTATTCAGTCGTGTCCACTACAAACCGAGGACCTTGGGCACGGCGAGAAGCATTCTGAACACGAGGAGACATGGACTGGAATTTTTCACCAGTGGCTGTCAATGAGGACCGAATTATCTCCCCCTTCCTGGCTCGCGGTAATAACGTTCTTGACGTCTTGGTTACCTTGACATCAATGAGCAAAAACAGCCAAAATCAATTGACCAATCTCTAGCCCGCGGTAAGATTTAGTTTTTACAACAGCTGTTCCTCGGCTGCGTGCAGGTGCTGGGAACCTGTGAGATCCTTTGGGATCAATCAGAGAAGGAAAAACAGAAAGGGGATTCAAAAGTCGGGCAAATTTTGTGCGGTTGTTCGATTAGTGTCTGGAACTCAATGGAAGAAAATATCGATGGCTACTTCTACTTTTCTTTTTTTGCGATAACCAAAGACAAAAGAACAGCCCTTTCTGGACGTGCATGTGCGGGTTGAGTTAAAGTTCCACGTTACTATCTACAGATGACCTTTTGAATGAGCTGGGGCATTACTCCTGCAGTACTAAGCTGTCCAGTGTGGACAGAGAGTAATGTGCTGGTTGACCGCTGGGCTGACCCCCTTCGCCAACATTACAATGTGGACCACATGTCTCGCCGGGGTAGGCCTCCAATGCAACACGCGATAAAGTCTAAAACAAATACAGAGCCAATGTGTTATATATGAGGTCTTATCTCGCTCGACATGCAGGGCCGATTGAAACAGGCCCTATCTGCTTTTTCTGTTTTCGCTTCCGCTTTTTTACGCAGGGTACACACACGCGAGCTTGAGAACACGGAAGGGAGGTGTACACACACACACACACACACACACACACACACACACACACACACACACACACACACACACACACACACACACACACACACACACACACACACACACACACACACAAACACACACATACACACAAACACACAAACACACACACACACACATGCAAACACACAATAACAAGCTGAGACATTGGTAAATAAAGTTCACCCTTCAGACAACATTGAGCTCTAGATTAGTTTTTCAACCGCCCTTCGGCAACAATAAGACGACAAAGAAAAAAATGAGTTGATTGACAAGTCCAAATAAGTGGAAACATTAGCATCTTAATTCCAGCGACTGTCACATTCGGTTAGCCTCTCCCCGTCAGGGATGCAACTCATAAAGGAAGCAGATTTGTGTTAGCGAACAAGCCCTTCTTTATAACCTAATTGCTTTTGGTTCAATAGCTTAAAAAGTCATTAATTACAGGGCCAGCCTGTAATGGAGGTTAAGGTGGCATTTTCAGCGAGGTAATGAGTCAGTGGGCATGGCGGCCGGAAAGATCTGATGGGATAATAGGCAGGGTGAATACTAGCCTCTCATCCTGCTCAGTGATGGCACTGTAGACACTGAGTACAAGGGGGCTTTAATGGTGGCGGCACCAATGAAAGATTGTAGAGAGGCAAAGATAATTGAATTCCAAACACAGCTATTTGTATGGGCTGGCGGAGTGTTATGGCTGGGGTGCAAATGGCCTCAGTCAAACGGGGATGACAGGGGAAATGACACAGTGTGTGTTGTGATAGGGGCAGAATGTAATGTGTTTGTATGAATGTCCATTCTTAAGGCTCTCATTAGATTGTCAGAGGCAAAGGTCTCCTTTTGTTCTCTCTCTTGTTGGTTGGCCTTGCGTGTCTATTGGCCGCTGCTCCCGTCTCCTCTCCTGCCCAGTGTTTACTCCCCACCACCCAGCAGCCTATTGATTACCAGCTAGGCTCTCCGATATGAAACATACATTGTTCAAATACGACTTCAGTGATTCTGTGAGTGGTGTTTCCAATCCCCCGCGAGGTGAGACTATTGAAACCGACTTCAGCGACCATGATCCACACAGAAAACCCGCCAAAGGTAAAGGCGGGTCGTTGTGTTTTTGGTATTTAGCGGTTATGGAGGAATACGAATGAAGGTCAGGCCGTGTGAATTCCAGACCACGACAAGACACTGCTTAACGCTTCCTGGGAGCTGGAGGCCTGATCGATAGAGGAAGACAAAAAGAGGCTCTCCTTTCAGAACCGCCACAGAGCACCGTGGACGCAAATGTTTTGTCTTGTGACCTCCAAACCCCCAGAGGGCTAATGGCATTTTACTTAACGCTGCTGTCTATTGCGGGCTTTGGAGAAGGCTGGGGGGGAGGGGAGAGAGGGAGATAGGAGGGAGACAGAGGGGGAGAGAGGAAGAGGTTGATAGTGTGGCCGACGGTTGCCTAGTGACTTTGGAGCGGATGAGACGATTGAGTTCACCGTTAATGACAGTGAAGATAGTCTTTCAGCGCGGAGGAGGAAGGAGGGGAAGCCACAGCTCAGCAGTTTGTTTTGTGGAGCTTTAAGAGCTTCCTGTGTCAGGTTCAGGTTGCTGTCTCTTCTGTCTCTCTCTCCTCCACTAGCAACATACTGTCTCTCTCTCTCTTTCTTGCTCTCTCTCACTCTCTCCCTCTCTTCCTCTCTCTCCGACTCCCTCTCTTCCTCTCTCTCTCTCTCTCTCTCTCTCTCTCTCTCTCTCTCTCTCTCTCTCTCTCTCTCTCTCTCTCTCTCTCTCTCTCTCTCTCTCTCTCTCTCTCTCTCTC
>OLKM01003990.1:2500-14885 GCA_900291075.1 Melanogrammus aeglefinus | reverse complement strand
CTCTCCCTCTCTTCCTCTCTCTCCGACTCCCTCTCTCTCTCTCTCTCTCTCTCTCTCTCTCTCTCTCTCTCTCTCTCTCTCTCTCTCTCTCTTTCTCTCTCTCCGTCTCTCCCCTGTCCCTCTCTCTCTGCCTCTCTCTCTGGGTGATGGACGGTGCGTCTCTGCCCAGCCCCTCGCCCACGGCAACCGAGCCTCCACTGGGACCCCTCGGCGGGACAGCGAGGAATCTCATGACACCCGTATGGTGGGCGGGGCTCTGGGCAAAACGGATCGGAAGGGGCGGTCACACCTTGAGACACAGACCTAGACGCAGACACAACGCAGAGGAAGAAACCGTAGACCCTGTCTGAGTGTATGTGTGTGTTTGTGCGTGTCTGTGTATGTGAGTGTGTCTGTGTGTTTGTGTGTGTGTGTGTGTGTGTGTGTGTGTGTGTGTGTTGTGTGTGTGTGTGTGTGTGTGTGTGTGTGTGTGTGTGTGTGTGTGTGTGTGTGTGTGTGTGTGTGTGTGTGTGTGTGTGTGTGTGTGTCTGTGTGTGTGTTGGGGGGGATTTGTTTCAAACCGTCCCACCACATGCTGTGTTATTTGTTGAGTTATGGGAATGGAGCTGTCATTTGAAAGCCCTCAAAATCACTTGTTCTTTCCTTCCATCTGTACTTGTATCCTGTAGGAGTTCAACCAAAGTGTAGCTGTGCTCTGTTTGAGTTGATACACAGTTCACAGTGAATTTCATTTATTTGAATCGAATTGAGGTGAATTGAGCATACGAGCGCTGGAATCGATCTGAGAACACAGCTTGTTTGAAAGATCCCCTCACTGTGCATGTGCAGAGGGAAGTATTTATACCCACAGGCACAAACCTAAACATGCACACATAAAAAAAACAGAGACATACAACCTACCTGAAATCAGGTCATCGAACAACTCTTGACGTTTGAATTGCAGGGATCTAACATCGACTGTTTCTGTTTCCTCTGTGCCTCCCTAACCCCTTTCCTTCCCATTTCTCATATGCACTAGATCCATCCTCAAACACCACGTATCTCTCTATGCCTGATCAGCATGTAACAGCATTAAAGTGTAAATATATTGAAGCATTTATCATGGATTGTGTTCTGGTTTCCAGTGTGAGGTCAGCAGGGAGTTGATCTGTGTCTGGCAGCAGTGGATGAGTGGAGCAGGTGTGCTTCCTGCCACTGGGACGACCCCTACGGACCCTAACCACCCTACATGCTACATGCTACACACTACACGCTACACACTAAGGCCATCAGGGGCTAAAAACTGCTCCACTCCGGCCACGAATAAAACACAGAAGGTTTGTGTTGTGCGGTGAGTAAAGGTCAGGATGAGCGGCACGTTCAGGTAAGACTGCTGAAGGAGGATTTGGAGGCTGTTCCTCTACCTGCAGGTCTCTGGATTGTAATGCCTCGCTTAGACACACAGAACCCCCGACATGCAGACACTAACAGAGACACCCAACGCATATCGTCCACCTGTCAGACACAGCTTCAGTCTTTACCTCACCCCTTTCAGTCACAATTCTCTCTATTTATCTCTTTCTCCCAATTGTCTTGCTCTCCCCTTGACACTTTCTCTCTAGCTCGCTCTACCTCATTCTGTCACTTTTCTTTCTCCTGCTCTGCTTTATCTTGCTGTCAATATTATCTCTCTCTCTCTCTCTCTCTCTCTCTCTCTCTCTCTCTCTCTCTCTCTCTCTCTCTCTCTCTCTCTCTCTCTCTCTCTCCTCTATCTCTCTCTCTCTCTCTCTCCTTCGGCCAGGTCTAGATCACATGTCTCTCTGTCTCCTCTTCTCTCTCTCTCTCTCTCTCTCTTCTCTCTCTCTCTCTCTCTCGGCCAGGTCTAGATCACATGTCTCTCTGTCTCTCTCCCTCTATGTCTCTCTCTCCCTCTCTCTCTCTCTCTCTCTCTCTCTCTCTCTCTCTTCTCTCTTCTCTCTCTCTCTCTCTCTCTCTCTCTCTCTCTCTCTCTCTCTCTCTCTCTCTCTCTCTCTCTCTGTCTCTCGGCCGGGTCTGGGTCCTGACATTCCTCTGGCCCCTGTCTCTTTGAAGTGGGCTGGCGGGCCGGGCTCCGTTACTGGGGCCGGGCGGCGGAAAGCTGATCCGTCTGCCTGGGGAGGAGGGGGTTGGCCCCTGGGTTAATCAGCACACTGCTCACTCTGTCCTGCACACACACACAAAACACACACACACACACACACACACACACACACACACACACACACACACACACACACACACACACACACACACACACACACACACACACACACACACACACACACACACACACACACACACACACACACACACACACACACACACACACACACACACACACACACACACACACACACACACACACACACACACACACACACAAAGACAAACACACACACTCGGCACCATCGCCTTCACCTCCCACACCCAACACGCAGCCGTTTCATATTTTGTACCCAAACCATATTTTGTACCCCCATGTAAATATTATATTAACATATTTGTTTATCTCACACTCATGTACACGCACTCAACGCACATGGACATAAAACACCGTCAGTCCTGCCTCACACCCTAGCACACACATGCACACCCACTCATACACACTGACACACACACACACACACACACACACACACACACACACACACACACACACACACACACACACACACACACACACACACACACACACACACACACACACAAACACACATATACATTCACCACACAAGCACAAACACACACACACACACACACTCACACACACACACACACACACACACACAAACACACGCATATACATTCACACACAAGCACAAACACACACACACACACACACACACACACACACACACACACACACACACACACACACACACACACACACACACACACACACACACACACACACACACAGACACACACTCCCACACCCATACACACACATATACATTCACACACAAGCACAAACACACATACACACAGACACACACTCCCACACACATACACACTCACACACACACACACACACAACCACACACACCCACACACACAGACACACACTCCCACACACACACACACACACACACACACACACACACACACACACACACACACACACACACACACACACACACACACACACACACACACACACACACACACACACACACACACACACACACACACACACACAAGGCCTACGCATATTGAAACGTAAACAGTGTGCACTCTGTCCCCAGCGCCCCAGCTGTCTAGCGAGCGGGCAGATCTGGAGGTTAAGAGAGACGGCCACAGACCCTCAGAGCTTTGAAGTAGAGAGAGACTGGCAGCGCTAGGCACTCTTAAAGAAGACCTCAACCAATACACAGGGTCATGGGGCGTGGCCATGGGAGATGGAGATGGGGTGTGTCTGCGTGTGTCTGTGTGTGTCTGTGTGTGTCTGTCTTGGTTCAAGGGAAAGAAACGCTGACTAATGTGTTTTTAACCCTTTGCTGAAAGGCCGACTTAGGTTTTACAGGACTGGCCCTGTTTAAAACAAACCCAAACATAAGAGTGTTAAGAAGAGCCCAGGCGGGTTTGGTCTTGGCTGTTGAGGTCCCCTATAACTTCTACGGTGTAAATAGGCATTTCTGATTTAACATTGAGGCAATGCTATGGAATAATGAATCCATTAGGAACACCATTGAGGTCGTCTCCTGGCATGTGGGGATTGCTTCTATCTGGTCCTAATGCGTCGGCAGTATCCCAGCCGGTCGGTGCTTCACTGTATTACCAGCCAACAAACCCAGATAAGGAGCAGGAAGCGCACAACCCAACATCCAATCTTAAAAGGAAACATTAGCTGTAAATGGACAATTTGCCCTTTAAAATATTCATTAAGAAGACAGCTGCATATAATATCATCTCCGTTATCAAAGCAGAGACAAAGCAAAATCAATAAGAACAATTTCGTGCAAATGTGAATTTTTTCTTTCCTCTAATTGTGTTTCTTGGTGATGGTGTTAAAACCACAGTAATACGGGTACAGTAGACTTGATGAGTATTCACCACGTTCCGCGGGCCTCCCTAATACCGATTCATTACCCTCTTTGTGCGTGAAAAACCCTCCAATAGGCAGCTTACGTTACATCTTCTGGCGCCTAGAAGCCATTGAAAACATCGGATACTTTGCTTCCAAGACACATGCGTTGGGCCGGAGCCAAGTGGGTGTAAAACAACCCTTAAAAGAGAAAGAGAGAGGAAGGGAAGAAAGGAGGCTCATCTAAATCAGTTGGTTTTAAAAGCCTATTTATGTTCTACCAGCCACGGTTTGGGGGGTGTATGTGCAGCGTTTCCACTGACAAGCCCATTCTCTACAATCCATTTATCTCCCTCACAGCATCTGGGCTGGGATGTGGTGGACGCCGTCCAACCTGGCATCCCGTCCAACATGGCACCCCGTCAAAGTCTACATTGTAGCGTGCTCGCAGCACAAGGACGTCCGCTGGTTCGAGTCTCTGACCCAAATACCAACGCAAACACGGCGAGAGTGGTGAGCCAATGGCGATGCTTGAAAACTTGGGGTGCAGATATGAAGGTACACAAACCAAACACACATTAACTCCAGCACTAGCTCCATTGTTTTCTCCTATTGTTATTTAAAATGATCTTTCTCTTTGAAGGATTTTATTTCAGCACTATGCTTCTTTCATGTGTGGATTTTCTGACTCATGACTGTCCGCTGGTTCGAGTCTCTGACCCAAATACCAACGCAAACACGGCGAGAGTGGCTGAGCCAATGGCGATGCTTGAAAACTTGGGGTGCAGATATGAAGGTACACAAACCAAACACACATTAACTCCAGCACTAGCTCCATTGTTTTCTCCTATTGTTATTTAAAATGATCTTTCTCTTTGAAGGATTTTGTACCATACTGTGCGTCAGCTGTGACACACACATTGATGATTAAAGGACTTTGTGTTAGACGCAGACATATTTAATCAATATTCTGCAGTTGTTGATATTCTGCATAAATTGCAGTAGTCGTGTTTTTCCGCTATGCACAACAACAGACAGAACCTGTTAATTTGTATTGTGTGTGTGTGTGTGTGTGTGTGTGTGTGTGTGTGTGTGTGTGTGTGTGTGTGTGTGTGTGTGTGTGTGTGTGTGTGTGTGTGTGTGTGTGTGTGGTGGGTGGGTGGGTGGGTGGGTGGGTGGGGTGTGTTTTGTGTGTGTGTGTGTGTGTGTGTGTGTGTGTGTGTGTGTGTGTGTGGTGTGGTGTTGTGTGTGTGTGTGTGTGTGTGTGTGTGTGTGTGTGTGTGTGTGTGTTTGTTTGTGTGTGCACTCTTGGCATATGCACATGTTTGCGTGTGTTTCCGGTATGTGTGTGTTTGGGATGTGTGTTTGTGTGTGTGTGTGTGTGTGTGTGTGTGTGTGTGTGTGTGTGTGTGTGTGTGTGTGTGTGTGTGTGTGTGTGTGTGTGTGTGTGTGTGTGTGATGTGGTGGCCCATAGATTATTCAGTGCTGGTTTTGAATGTTGCCTGCTGGGCACTAAAATGATCCGGTGATTGGTTCTGATCCCAGATCATTTTCACTGCTCACCACTTTGGGCAGGTTGGAGGGGGAGCACCTTGCGTGGGTTTTTCAAGATGTTTGCATGTTAAGGTCGTCCCGTCATAACTCATCTGCACAGTTCCATACGCGCCGAGTGATTCTCCCTCGCTCCGTCTCCATTTCCTGCTCAGTGCGTGCTGTGAGAGAGGCTCATCTGCATATGCGTGGAGGTTCTTTAGCCTGCCCTTCTTCACCCCCTCCCCACCCCCGCCCCGTCCTCCGTCCTCCTCCCCTATCTCCATTGATACGTCCGTGTGAGGTCTGGCGCCCCTCTCAGCGTCCACCACAGGGACATGAGGGCCCTGCCGCCGCAGCTCTGGTTGTTATTGTTGAGCATTGTTGAACACGGGCAGGTCTCAGAGACAAAGAACCCAGAGACATGCTGCTAATCACGCCCAGAAAGCTCTGGGTTGGTTGAAGCGTTGACTAACCGGGTTGTATTCTCCGCTGCGCGAGCGCCTCCAGTCCAACTCCTCTGCTGCCTAGAAAGCCTCCCTCCCCTGACAGGTGCTGGGGAGGAGGCATGTTGGTTGCTGCTCCTTCCCTTCAGCTCCACTTTAATATTCATGCTGGCCGATAAAGGGAATTACTTCTTGATTGCTAGGAGGAACACAGATACATCTGGCAGATAGAGCAAGGCATCAGTTTGGGGATTGGGGCTGTTTCTCCTCTCTTGTTCCGGGGGAGCTTGAACTTTCTCAGGCTGTCGAGTCGGTTAACAGCACTCATTTCTTATCTGGCTTGGCACACATTCCCTGTCCTGCTCGCCCAGTGTGACAGTGTACACAGAGGAACCCGTGTTAATACAGCAGCTAATACCCAACAGGAGCATATGCTCCACATCGTCTGCAGAGGGAAGAGGATTGCGTCATGCCTCCAAAAAAAGAGATATGGTTTCCCGTAGGAAATTGGAAAGGATCTTTTCCCATCTCCCTCCTCGTAAGATCAATATTAATAAAAATAGACAGTGAAAGAACCATCAACGAATACACCTTCATAAAATGACACCCATGACCTAAAATAAATCTTGATGAATGCAATGTATCATGAGCACATTAATATATCTGACATATACATGCCCAAACCAAGATGGTTGTCTATCAATCCTACAGCGATGACATGTTACCGGTCACATATCTCTGTTTGAAAAGTGAAGGTTCTAACATGGACGGGAATGCAGAATGGGACCGTCTGACCCGCGCCTGCAGGCTCCTGACATGGGGAGCCCGGTAAAGAATGGCCCTCATTTCTGTGGACACGGCGTTATGTCCACGCCCCCCCCCCCCCCCCCCCCACTCCCACTGGATCAGAGCCCATTCCATTTCATGGTGCATCGCCCTGCGTCGTTACACCGCGCGCTCAGGTGAGGAGACGGAAACGTCTGGTGAAACGGATGTCCCTGTCAGCCTGTGATGCGGCTCCCTCTTTCCCTCTGCCCGGCTCATCAGCGCTCTGATTGGTCAAGGACAAGCCCCGCCCCCCCCTCAGTGCTCCAGCTCACTGGCCCTCGACGAATAGCGAATAACAAGCAGCGTTGTGATGTGTTACTGCGTTGACGCACCCTCTCCTCTTCCCTTTCAGCCGGTCCTGATTGGACGCCCAAAGTTTTGACTTTGTGGAAGCGAAGCCCGTTAAAAACTGCCCTGCTGACTTCGAAACCTGAAAGTGCCTTTCTGCACAGACGCACATTTGCATTACTATCAAATGAACACACACCCGAGTGAAGCAGGACGTTAATGAGGAACAGAGGAAAGGGATGCTTTGTGCTGTCTGACCATGTGTTGCCTGCGTGGACGTATAATGAGAACTCGATACGGGATGTCAATATGGCCGCCTATTAATTTCAATCAAAACTGCTCATCCAGCGCGTATGTAATCGCTGGAGCTCCCAGACCATAATGCCCGCGCATTAGTGTCTTCTGTTTAAGCCCCTGTTGTGCTCAGAGTCGCCTTTCAAAATGCATACAGCCGTCGAGGTCGCCCCGTCTTATTAAAATAAATTGCATCATGGGTATTGTAGGAGTGCAGTACCCAACGTCGCCAGCAATCAAAGGCGCTCGCTTCCTGCTGGGAAAACAAACTTTTAAATGAGATGAAATCATTGGCTGTTCTGAAATGGCGTGTTCTTGGTACACGGTGGGTTGAGTGACAGCCAGAGTGAATATGCGTAGCTGGGCTTAGTCGCCAATTGGATGTGGATTTACAGAGTAATTAGTGAGTCATTAGACGATTCTTCAGACAGCTGTGACTATGCATAAAATATTCTCAGCAATTTTGTACTATTAACACCCTGACCAGTCCCACTCTACTAACGATCTCCAACACGCTTTTGAGGAACAAAAATACAGACATTTACGAATGGCACACCCGATGTATCAGGAATGTGCAGGAAAGGAGAGGTTCTCTCTTCTCACAGCCTGGCTGTTGAATCAGGAGGCGAACAGGCGTGGGATGCTGGTCTGGTCATCATTGGTAAAAGTGTATTTTAATGGTACTGAGGCCTGAGCTGCCAGTGAACATTCCAGTAAAGCCGTAGCAGTGATCGTCTCCAGAGACTGGTTACCCTGAGCAGAGACAGAATACAGAACTACACAGAACTAGAACAATCCCGTGTCCATGTCAGGGTGTGTGTGTGTCTATGTGGGTGTAGGTGAGAGCATGTGTGTGTACATCTTGGATAGAGCTGTTGAATACCTGTGTGAGTGTTTGGGTGTAGGTGAATGCGTGTGTGTTTGTCTTGGATAGAGTTGGTGTATGTCCCAGTGTGTGTGTAAGTGTAGGTGAATGTGTGTGTGTGTTTGTCTTGGATAGAGCTGGTGGGTGTCTAGCACTGGGGTTCTCCTTGGGGGTCCAGCAGTGGTCTGTCCAGACCAGAGACGCTGGCTCAGTAGACTGGATCCTTTAAGGCGGGACATCTGATGCCCCGACTGGCTAAGCACTGAACTTAATGCCGCTGCATTATGCATGTGTGCATCACTTTATTGCTAGGCAAGGCGTTCACTCACAAGCTGCGTCATTTACTCTGTCTGGCTCCCTCGGACACTGTCAAACCTCTCTGCTCTGATCCGTCTTCACTGAGGAAAACAACATATTGTTTACCTAGAAACTTTAATTGATGCACACTGCCAATGTATATGTGTGTGTGTGTTGTGTGTGTGTGTGTGTGTGTGTGTGTGTGTGTGTGTGTGTGTGTGTGTGTGTGTGTGTGTGTGTGTGTGTGTGTGTGTGTGTGTGTGTGTGTGTGTGTTTGTGTGTGTATGTGGGGGGGTACTGCTCACAGCTTATAGCAGGAAGTAAGTTTTATGCGGTTGACAATCAAACAGATTACAACAAAAGATACTAAACTATACTTTAGTCTTTTTATTTTTAGAGTTTCTGTGATGTGACACACAGAGGAGAAAATGACTTCACACGTAACAATTTCTCGTGGCGAGGTGGGGGTCCTCTCTAGAGAAAATGATCTGCCATGTTGGCAGTTTGTTGTGGCTCCACATAGCAGCTTCAGAACGAGTAATATCTGTACAGTAAAAGTGTCCTGATATAGAGATACACAAACAGGGCAGAGTGCAGTGATTGGTGGTTCTAATAATGATGGGCTTGTGTATATTGAGCGGTATGGTTGTGATCTGATAAATGTAGGGCTATGGTTTGGTTAAAAGCACCAAAAGGTTTAGGGTTCGATCCTCCGTGCCAGCAGCCTGACTGCAGGCACCCTTAAGCAAGATGCCCTAACCCTGACACCTTCATGGAACGGATCAGACTTCTTGTCGCTATTGAGAAGAGCCTCATTGAGGGACTAACTACCCAGAGCGAGAGAGGAAGAGATGGTATTTCTACTTCAGAACCTTCATCGTCCTCCTGATCAGCTTCTGTTTAAACCATCTTGTGTTCTAGTCGACGCTCACTTCATTTGAATAAACCGAAACAAATGTGGTTGCAGGTCAAAGTTGGCATCGTTCAGTCGTCCGTTGTGTTCCGTGCGTTTCCTGTCACGCCCGCCCGCTTCCTGCTCCCTCAGTCTGCGGAGCGCTCTCTTTAATTCTGGATGAGAGAGGGAGAACCCCCTCTGGGGACGTCTCCTGGTCATCTGAGTTGCCTGAAGCGATGCTGAACAAGCCTGGCGAAGCTAATTGGAGTCCTTCCCAAAAGAGAGGCTCCCACCATCCGGAGAGGGTTTCAAACTGACGCCTCTGACGGGGATTTGACAGTGGCGCCTTTAAAATGTCACAGTGAGATACCGTGCCGCGAAGCTTAGCTCTCCTTTCCCACGGAACACAAGGTGGATGCCTGGGAGTCTCGGCTGATAATAAAATAACGTGCGTAGACGGGGGAAGGAAGCTTCACATGCAAGGCCCACTGTGCTTCAGCGTTCAGGCGCCACAATGGCGGAGATCTGCTGTCTTTGTTTGCCACAATAGAGGCGGACTGAAAGAAACAGCAAAGGACAACATTTTTAAAATGTCAGACAGGTTGGGGAATCGGGCTGAAAGGGCCCCGCTCTCTCACTGTCCTGATCGATAGAGCCACCTTTGACAATGCCGCATGTTTTCGCAATGACATTTGGTCACCCTCCCGTTTCCTCAGCCGGCTGGGCGATGAATAGGAACATAACAATGAGATTTAATACAGGATCGATAGCCACACTCCAATGCAACATTTACTCACATAATGAATACTGATAGATGACAACAAAACAGCGCCACAGTTAAATTTGTATTCCGGACAGTGTGTCGGAAAGAGGTTGTGCCTATGGTGTTTCATTACTTATTGTTCCGCTTGTACATTTCCTCTGCTTCCTCTCAATACAATCAAATAAAAGATATACACATGATTTAATGAAGGCCTCGCCGGGGCTAACGTCACCACAAACCTCTTGTGTATTCACAACAGTGCGCGGCGTTGCATTTGTGCTCACATGTAAGTGTGTGATTGCATGCCCCTGCATATCATGCCTTTGTTTGCACTTTGTATAACAGATGCAGGCTGAGCACTCTGCGCACAATAAAGAGTCAGAATGAATTGATCTGAGCACATGGGCTGTGGATGTATATTGAGCTCCGTCCCCTGGGAGGCTGGCTGTGTTTGTCCTGCGTGTGGCTTTGTGAGCGGGAATATCCACGCAGTATGCTGCTCAGCCCCCCCCCCCCCAGCCCCATACCGCCTTGTTTACCGTGTTTGGAGCTCGGGCCGGCGTAGAGCAGCCTGTCTTTGCATACAGCCGTGCGCGTGTGTCTGTGCGTCTCTATGTGCGCACGCGGCGTACAGGTCCAATGGATGGTTTATACAGATGGATATTGCCAAACACCTTGGGCTGAAACGTGGGTCTATGCTGGCATGGACGTTCACACTCAATTGGAAAGACACTTTGCACAAATTGAATGCAAATGTAATCAGAGAGTGCGTGTGTGGCTAGCGTTTGTGGCCAGGTATCCTGAAGCCTGCTATTGTTTGGTGTTTGGTTGTTCGTGTTTGGGGGAGCAGCGGGTGTAAAAGGCCCTTTGCTTCTGAGCATGACTGACGCCTCCAACAAGCGCTGTTTAAACATCCGTCCACGCGTTTCCCCTTTGATCAGCGTCTGCCATTCTTACTGATTTTCCAAATCACTGATGCTTGTCAATGAATTCATTACCTGGGTTGTCGCTCTGCTGGCTCCTTCACCAGCTGCCGGGGAGGTGGGGGGGGGGGGGGGGGGGGGGGGAGAGGGGGGGCGTAGGGGGGAGTGGGGTTCACTGGGGAGACCCCTGAGCCCCCCCAGCATTCAGAGTAATAACTCGCAATCCATTCCAAAAAGAAACGCGAGCGTGATGGGGAATTAGACCGCATCCTGACGCTAAGCGCCTCGTATCTGCATGCATCGAGGGAGAGGAGATCAGCCTGCAGCTGACGGCCGGTAGGAGGCGGACGACCCCGTCTACACAGCTGCCTGCCGCTGCCCCCACTCCTCCAGTTTATTAGAAATGTAATGGTGTACGGCCGCTCAACAGAGCGCATATCCTGACCGCGTTAGCAGCTGATCTAGCCCACAATGTGTTCATTATACCCACAGGAGATGGAAACATCCAGGAGGAGGAATACCTGAGGCCCATGGAGATGGACTCCATCACGCTCCAACGCCTGACACATGTGTGCTCTCCTGCACAGACACACGCCACTGATTGTTATGTTGGTAGTGCTGCCGCCACCCTGATGCCCCCCTGATACGACACGCATTAACATCAGCCTGGTCAAGGAGACAACCTGCACCACCCGATACGCTCAAGGCGGCGTGTGTGTCTGTCGGCCCCCCGGTCCATGCGGATGGCATACGTGAGGCTGCATGAGGCTTTAGGACGGCTAAAAATACATCTGGCCGCGCTGCCAGCGGCGGTCTGCCGACGCAGTGTCTGCGCGGGGGGGGGGGATGACGTCAACCGGTCTCAGAGCACTCAGTGACCTCTGTCGTGGGAGGGAGGGAGAGAGGGGAGGCAGGGAGGGGAGAGGAGGAGGGATCGGAGGGGAGTGGAGGGGAGGGGAGGAGAGGGGAGCAAGTGAGGGGAGGGGTTGGGGAGGGAATAGAGGGAGGAAGGAAGGGAGGAGCGGCTGCGCTCAAACAGGGAGGGAATAGAGGGAGGAAGGGAAGGGAGGAGCGGCTGCGCTCAAACAGCGAGCAGCAGCCCCATAGTAGCACAGTATAGAGAGAGAGACAACACACACAACGCACACACACGCGCGCGCACACAAGCCCCCAGACATGGGCAGGGGCCTGAGTGTGAAAGGAGGGGTGGATAT
>OLKM01003989.1:13831-26796 GCA_900291075.1 Melanogrammus aeglefinus | reverse complement strand
CAAGAAGGTGGGAGCGACATAAGGACAACACAGAGGGAGCGGTTGTTGGGGTAAACAGCAGTTAGGCAGTGATTCAAAGTGTGACGAAGAATCAAGATCGAGCAATAAGGGTTACGACTATAAAAGCAGGAGGATTGAAGGTCATGGGCGGCGAAGTGTTAAATAGTTTGAGTGGTAGGGACAATTGGGGTAGGAATAAGTGAAAGGAATTGGATAATTTATGGGAGAAACGGGTTTAGCGCAGAAGTAAATATTGTGCAGCATGAAAGTGTTAATACTGTGTTGATTTTTCTTGTTAGCCACTCTTTGGGTTAACGCACAGACCCAGATGGCGAATAACCCTAGCAGGGTCGCTGGAAGGGATGCACATGTGGCTAGGCGTTCTAGATTAGATTCAGGACGTAGTGGTTAACCCCTTCAAATGGCCACTGACTACCTGAAACGGGCTTTGAATACAATTTTGAGCGATTGAATAATTAGTTTTAGTAACTCTGATAAGGTGACTTGTTGGATTTCGCGGCCCATCATTCCGAGGCGCGCACACAGCTAGGTTCATGCGCCCTATGGTGCAGTTCGCATTATGCACGACAGCGTGTGGCTGCAGTAGTAGCTGGCGGGCTAAGAAGACTCGTGTCGTCCGATCCTGGGCCACTGTTGCATCTATACCCGTTATGGTGATAATTGGATTGTAGTGCTCTCAGGGGGCACGGGCATCCTGCAATGAAGCAAGTATCGGAAAGAGCTGGTTAGCCAAGGGACGTAAGAGGGATCCCAACCTTGACGACCGCGGGGACAACGAGAGGCAGGCACAGTCACGATTACTGTGGCAGAAGTCGCTGGGTGGGCACTGGGTCCACTGGTGATCATGAAAGTGGAGCAGCTGCAAAGCAATCATAGGAAGAGCCGGGTGGGCTGAAGGTGAGGAGGACACAGAAGGTCAGATGATGCCAGCTACGAGGCAGTGGAAGTGGTGGACTTAGAAGGGGCAAGCTGGCGTTTTTCGATTATTTTAACTTGCGGAGTAGTATACTGGACGCTCGTAAGTGCGAGTGTCGGGTTTTAGTACATGAGGCTGTTGCTGTAATACTTCGGAACAGCGTTCGGTTGTCAAGCGCGTGTGGGGTGAAACCCACGCGAAATATCGACATGTGGGTGTTGATAGTACTGGTCGGCATTCCCTGGTGCCCGCATAGATGGTTTATTTTAAGATAGTTAAGATTAAAGTGACTATCAAACTACAGGTTGCAACCAACGGTGTTGTCAGGTTGCTATCATTCTAATGTGGCATGCGGCATAAGCAATGCGCAAGGAGGGGAGTAGTGAGAAATTAAATCAAAAGTGTGGATACCGTAATCAAAACGTTTGACTCAATGGCTGTGTAGATCATAACCCGGGAGCACTAAATTAGTTTAATCATTCATGCAATGCAACAGAATTAACCTCATGCAACCCGGCAGTGAAATTCTTACGGTCTGACCCATGCCTTCATCAAGCCCGGAGCGACGCAACTACCCCAGGACCTGACCGCAGCCATCAGCCAGGCGAGCAACCCAGCCGACGATGGATGCAGATGTGACTTGCGTCTAGGGCCCCATGATGGAGTCGGTGAGCAGGGCCAGCCGGCGCTTCAAGCTGCTCTCCCTGCCCGAGATACGAGAGAGGACTTCGTGGGAATCCTAGTATCACCCATGGACGAAAGATGGTGACGCGCCGATCGGGTTCGGGGGAAAGTGAAAGGGCCTGCTGCTTGGCCCTCATCCTGGTCGGGAACGGAGCGACAAAAGCCGCTGGAACACGAGGTAACCAAGACAATATTTAGTTTTACAGGTAGAAAAGGAACAGATGGCAACGCCGACGGGGTTCGAAGAGGACTGAACAGTGCGCCAAAAGAAGCAAAAGCAAAACAGAAGAAAATAAATAACGCCATCCCCCCCTGGAAGGTGCGTAAAGCACCCAAAACAGACAGTGGTTGGTGCACAACTCTAAACTAGGGATTTGTAACAACATGTAAACCTAACGTGGTGCAATGAATGTAGAATCCCAGGATCCTCCTGTCCTCGACATTGAATTCCCCAAAACAACCCAGCCCGAACCAAACATCAAAGGGGACTATATAAATTAGCGGAGAAGGCTTGATTGCTGATCAGGTGCACAGGTGGTGTTGATTATGGTGGAACTGTGAAAACCCAGGGGTAAGATCTGAAGAAAGTTGACAGGAGGGAGATCAAAAACATCCACAAAACAGACCCAAACAAAACATGCCTACAAACATACAAGCATACATACCGCCAAGCAGCCGGTAACATCCCCCCCATAAACAGAGTCAGCCCATGGCTGACGATAACCCAACACCATCACCCATGTAACCAAATATTCCACTCATTGTTCCTCTTCCCAAATAACCACCCTACAACAGGCTAAACACGAGAAAGGGCATCAGCAAAACACATATCAGCGCCTTTTCTTATGGGCGGACTTACTAAATTATATAACTTTGCATAACGAGAGACCACCAGCATTAAACGGTGGTTGTGGTTATACATACTGCAGGAAAACGCAGTTGGCTTGTGGTCTGTGTATAACAACCATCAGGCTACCACACTAGACCCCACATATACCTCAAAGAACTGCAGTGCAAGCAGTAAGGCCAACGTCTCCTGCTCTATTGTAGAGTAGCGGTGTCCTGGCCTGTGTTGAACATTCTTTGAGAAGGTACCTTCTACAGGATGGACCAAACCCTCCGGAATCCATCTGGGTTAGAACAGCAAAATGCCTGCCCCAAATACAACAGCATCAACGTCAACAGCAAAAGGGTTCATACAAATTAGGAGCGCTAAGGACGGTGAGCAATTGCATAGAAAGGGCTCTAACAGCTTACAAAAGCTGTCTGACACACCGTCGCGACCTGACACAAACGACACTAAGAAGACCTGAGATACAAGGTCAGTCAGCAGACGGCTGCACACGAGGAGAGATTTCCTACAGAACCCTCTGTAGTAACCCGGTCATTACACGAGAATAACACAACAGAAATACACATCCGGAAACCGGCGCAACTCCCCGCCGTGTCTGTGTTGGCACTCGGGAAGAATGTAGGCTCTACCTTGGCCTCAAAGGGACGCACTTTTCGCAACACCCAGACCTGTTTTCCCAAGTAGGTCACGGTGCTTTCCCAACCTCAACATTTAGCCAAGTTCAAGGCTCAGAGAAGCGTCTCTCAACCGCTGGAACACTGTTCTCAGACTGAAGCCCATGTGATTAGACCACTCTCTTTGAGTGTACCACCACATCCATCGTCAGGTACGCTGTACAGTTGGGCACATCTCCCAGCACTATAGTTACTAGCCGTTGGAATGTTGCCGGAGCATTTCGCATTCCAAACGCCATAACTGAATATTGGAGGAAACTATCAGGTGTAGCAAAGGCAGATATTTCTGAGGCTCTAGGTGAAAGTGGCACCTGCCAATAACCTTTCAAAAGATCCAGTTTGGTAACATAGAAGGCGGACCCAATGGTATCTATACAGTCATCAATACGTGGCATGGGAAAAGAATCAGGAATTGTGACCGCATTTACCTTACGATAATCTGTGCAGAAACGGGACGTGGTATCAGGCTTTGGAACCAACAGGCATGGGGAGCTCCATGGACTTGAACTCTGGTGTGCCAAGTGATGCTCCAACAAGTATGCAACCTCCTGCTTCATCACTGACCTCTTCAATGTGTTCACTCCGAATAGGGATGCTGCTTAATCGGCTTTGCATCACCTACATCTATGTCATGTTGCAAAACAGTAGTGCGAGTTGGAACATCTCCAAATAGACAAGGAAAATTATGAATAAGCCCCATCATGTCAGCTTCCTGCTCTTTACTTAAATGTGGCATTAAGGAAGGAAGGTTCAACAACATCTCAGAGTTGGATAACCGAGGAGTTTGTTGTTGGACCTTGTGACCGTTCAGACCATCCTCATCACTCACTGTGAGCGTAGAAGGACTAGAACTCACAGCTGCTAGCACCGCAGCTCCCACAGCGGCCACAGGGGGCGCACTGCGTCTCTTAGGCTGCATGTCGTCTCTAGGATGGTAACGTTTTAACATGTTTATGTGACACACTCGAGTTTTCCTTCGCCTATCAGGAGTCCTGACAACATAGTCAGTATCACTTAACCTCCTCTCTATAGAATAAGGACCGAAAAAACGAGCACACATAGAAGAGCCAGGGATGGGGAGTAACACCTAAAACCATATCATTCTGACTGGAAAGAACGTTGAAGTTGCCTTTTCTATCAAACAGCCGTTTTCAATCGAGCTCTGAGCAGCAGAGAGACTCTCCTTAAGCGACACTGGCATGCATAGCTCATGTGCAGCCGCTCTTTAAACCTGCTCACATAGGACAACACATTTTGCTTGGCATGTTTAGTGTGTGGAGACTCTTCCATCAGCTGCTCCTTTAACACCCTCAACGGGCCTCTTACTGCATGGCCAAACACCAGTTCAGCTGGGCTAAAACCCAGTGACTCTTGAACTGTTTCTCGGACTGCGAATAGAGCTAGAGGAACACCTTCATCCCAGTCTCTACCGCTCTCCAGACAGTACTTGCGCAAAACAGACTTGAAGGTCTGATGCCACCTTTCAAGGGCACCCTGCGACTCAGGGTGATAAGCGCTTGAGATTCTGTGAGAGATGGACAACGACTTTAACACCTGTTCGAATATACCTGAAAGGAAGTTAGTACCTTGATCGGTTTGTACTATCTTAGGCAGTCCAAACGTAGAGAAAAACTTGATCAGGGCTTTTACTACAGACTGAGATGTTATCTTCCGAAGAGGAATAGCCTCAGGGTACCGTGTAGCTACACACATAATAGTCAACAGGAACTGGTTACCAGACTTTGTTTTCGGCAGGGGACCAACGCAATCTACCAGCACGTGCTCAAATGGCTCCCCCATAGCCGGAATCGGGTGAAGTGGGGCAGGTTTAATAACCTGATTAGGCTTTCCTGTAACTTGGCATACATGACAGGTGCGACAGAACCTGGATACATCCCTCTTTAACCCGGGCCAGAAGAAGTGCTTCAAAACTCGGTCATAGGTTTTTGTGATCCCTAAATGTCCAGACCAGAGATGATCATGCGCCAGAGATAAAACAGACTGTCGATATGATGTAGGCACGACCACCTGGACCACATAACTCCATTCATTCTCGAAATCCACCCGAGATTTCCACCTGCGCATCAGGACATCATTATCAACATAATATGACACTTCCTTGTTTCTAACCAACTCTGGAGCAAGAGCAGAGGCAAAGCATCGGGCTAGACTAGCATCTTTCTTCTGAGCCATGATAAGACTACTACGAGTCATAGGCAACTTAGAAATTGTCTCCAAGGTAAGCTTATCCTGCTGAAGCGTTACTTGGTCTCACTTCGTCTCATCAGTAGGCCTGAGTAGAGAGAAGTGGGAAAGCAGGCCTATCAGACAACTCCGTCATGAACATAGTCTCTGACAGATCAACTACCTCCCCCAAACTATGTGCTTGAGCACGGGTGACTGCGCAAACTGAAAACACTTCAGGAAACTTCTGAGCCAATATATCAGGCTGCAAAACCTCAGGGTGTTCCAAAACCTCTAAAACTGGCATAACTCTGCCACCAGCAATGTCATTTCCCCAACAGAACAGTGACACCTCTCATTGGTAATGATGGGCGCACGCCCACTTTGAACACTCCCTGTGCTAAACCGCAGTTTAAGTGTATCTGATGGAGAGGCACAGACACAAAACCCATCTCAATGCCTTGCACCAACACACTAGAGCCAAGTGACGATTTCATCAGAGAAAGGTAACACGTCTGACAATATAAAAGGACTGTGCTGCCCCCGTATCTCTCAGTATGCGCACTGGACACTGGTCCCACTCACTGCCACTGAGAGAAACCAGACCATTCAACATGAATGGTTCATAACTGGGGTCTAGTTTGTCACATACCTTTTCCGGAACCATTGACGTTGGAGTTATCAATGTCTGGACCAACCCAACCTCTTTTGGTTGCTTACTTGGCTGTGACTGCTTGCGTTTTAACATAAAACAGTCATTCTTAATGTGCCCCATCTGATGACAATAGTAACACTTCCGTTCCTCATTGTAGCGTGGAGCTAACGGGCGGGGTTGACTAGCCTGCGTTTTAGGTGGAGTCTGAGCAAAGGGAAGAACATTTCGACTATCATTTTGGGGAGTACCGAACGTTTGCTTATGGGTCAACACAAACTCATCAGCGAGCACCGCAGCCTGTGCCAACGTCGCAACTTTTTTCTCATTGAGATACGTTACTAAACGGTCAGACAGGCTATTCTTAAACTCTTCGAGTAACATCAACTCAGACAGAGAATTAAAATCCAACACGTTACCTCGCTTTACACCAACGCTTAAAACAATGTCTCTTTTCTCATGGGCGAACTCCACAAAAGTTTTGCCTGGCAACTTTTTGTGAGCTCTAAACTTCTGCCTATAGGCCTCTGGCACTAGCTCGTAGGCTCGAAGCACAGCTGTCTTGATAGCCTCATAAGACAAGCTGTCTTCTAGAGAGGAGAGAGGATACAATATCCTGGGCTTTCCCAGTCAACTTACATTGTAGCAATATAGCCCAGACCTCTGTCGGCCATTCCAGAGAGGTAGCAACTCGCTCAAAAGCCCTGAAGTAAGAGTCTACCTCCGCCTCACGAAACTGAGGTACTAGAGCTACATTCCTGCTCACCTCAAAACCTCTCACAGGCATGGGAGAAGGTTGAGCAGGACTCACAGCTTTAGCCGCAGCCTCTAGTTCTAGTTGCTTTATTTTAACCTCATTCACCATCCGGCGGTTGGAGATCTCAGCCTCCATTTCCAGCTCCATTCTCCGAACAGCCAACCGATGACTGTATTCAGCATCTCTCTCCTTCTCCTGTGCCTCGAACTGCAACCGTGCTAGACGTAGCCTAAGGCGAGCATCCTCACCACTTCTGCCAGGGGAGAGTGGAGTAAATCTGGGCACTGTACGAGGAGGCTTAAACTCTATCTCGGAGGCCTCTACTATAACTGACTGACCCCCTATAACCTCAACTTGGTCTTTCCCTGGGTAAGAAAGAGGGGAAGGGGTAGAAACACCAGATGCACCGTCACCTGTAACGAGCACATTCTTGTCCACTAACATACGCACAACAGCTTCTTTCAGCTCAGCCTTCACCATGCTTTTGGAAAAACTCACACCAAAATGTACCGCAATGGCAAACAGATCATCCTTCCTACAATGGTCAAGACGCTCAACCGAAGGGTCGCCAAGAAACTCCTCAATAGCAAAAGCAGCCATATTTACAGAGGTAAAGAAATGACACAACCAACCTAACTAAATTAACACAACTACCAGCCTATTTGACGTGCACACTGCACACCAACACTCATAAGTCTGTTGCTTAAATGGATCAAAGATCCCGGACGAGCCCCCATTTATGTTACGCCCCTGGTGGTGGTTCAGTGGCAGGGCGCAACATAAGGCAACAGACGTAGGGTGAGGGTGCAATGACACAAAACCGTGGAGCCAGGTAACAAACAATAATGTTTATTTACATAAAAAAAACAAGCAACCCAGGGGTCAAGGAGGACTAACAGTGGCACCAAAGAAAACAAAAGGAAATAATAACCCATCCCCCCCTGACAGGTGCTAAGCACCCAAAAATACAGTGGGTGGTGCGCACTCTAAACTAGGGTTGTAACAACAAGTAAACCTACGTGGTGCAAGATGTAGAATCCCAGGGTATCCTCCTGTCCTCACTTGATCCCCAAACAACCCCCCCCGAACTAAACACAAAGGGGACTATATATTAGGTGAGGGAAGCTTGATTGCTGATCAGGAACAGGTGGGTTGATTGATGGTGACTGAAACCAGGGGTAGATCTGAGAAAGTGACAGGAGGGAGACAAAAACACCACAAAACAGAACCAAACAAAGCATGCCTACAAACATACAGCATACAAACCCCCCAAGCCGTAACAGTGTGTGTGTGTGTGTGTGTGTGTGTCTGTGTGTGTCTGTGTGTGTGGTAGTATGGCTGTGTGTATAGTGGAACTAAAGAAACAACACACATACACAGCCACAGCGACACACACCCCCTGCCAAACACACGCCTTGCACACTTTTATTATCTTCATATGATAGTGTGTGTGTGTGTGTGTGTGTGTGCGCGCGCGTGTGTGTGTGCGCGTGCGTGCGTGCGTGCGTGCGTGCGTGCGTGCGTGCGTGCGTGCGTGCGTGCGTGCGTGCGTGCGTGCGTGCGTGTGTGTGTGTGTGTGTGTGTGTGCGTGTGTGTGTGTGTGTGTGTGCGCCCAGATGTCTCAAATTGACCCTGAGACCAGTGGTGTGTTTCATTCTGGCAGAGGTCAGATCTTTGATCCTGGGGATGAGGCCCGGCAGCAAAGGGTCAATGAAGATTTCACACCAGGCCTCCACACACTGACAGAACCTAATGCGAGGGCTACGGTCTAGCCTAGTCCCAGTTTGTGTTCATTATATCGAAGTAGTTTCTTAAAACCTAAACTAAAAAGAGAACGCTCTGCATCCTGTCAGAGTTTCTCTCTACTGCTCCACGCCCACACACAAATGTCTGGGCATATATCTGTTCAACTTGTGCCGCAAACAAGTTTGCTTGTCATATTTATATGCCACTGCTAAACTTAAGTTATACATCATTGATTTTAAGTTCAACAATAAATTAATGTTTGTGGTTGAGATATAAGGATGAGGGATTATCATGAGCTATTTTGTGGTATTCCACACAAGTGGACATAATGGAACTGATTTCCAAAACTAGTTTAATATATTTCTTATCATGGGCAGACAGCAGTAATAAGCGTACGAAACTGTACTTCGTACGATACAGCAAGGCCTTGAAGAAGTCCTGACTGTTCTTTTCGATTATACTTCCGAAGGTTATACAATCTCAACGGGGAATTGAGTTTATCATTTGCTTATTGAATAATGCATAGAGAAGTGTACAACTACTTTGTGCTTTACCTTGTTTATGAGAGTAAGTAATAAAATAGGCCTATTTTTCGTTTTGGTTAATAGTGTACAGCTAACTTGGATATCCTTTATATTTAAGACGTGAATGACTTTCCTGATTACATTCAATGGTACTGCTACTATGTAGAGTCAATATACTGTATATATACATATATATCAGTTATAATGTTGTTTCTCAAGTATGTATGTGTGATGAAGTTTGGGTGGAAAACCTTCCAGCAAACCTCAAGTTGGCCCCATCAATGTTAGCTCGCAAAGCTACACCTGTTAGCCCAAACAGAGATCTTCTCTCGCTCACTGCCTCTCTCGCTCTCTCTTGCTCTTATTGACTGCATCGTCCCTCCCCTGCACCCAAAGCTTTCTCTCTCTTTTTAGGGAGAGTTGTTTGTGAGTGCTGATATGCTGTGTCCCCTGATAGCTATCACGGCTCCAAGGTTTTCCATTAAAAGCCTGATGGGAGCAACGCGTCATGGTCTAAAAGAGCCAAAGAGCACAACACAACGGCCTAATGAAGAGGCTCATATAGGCTTAGTCCAGGAATATAAATAAATAAAAATAGATGCTTCTTATTATAACAACACCATGCTGTTTACGAGAAGGATTCATTTTTTTGTTTGGGTAAAACATGGTTTTGAGCTTTCGCTCTTTGAGGCGAAGTGTAGAGTGTCCCTGGTTATCTTATAAACATTAAACTGGACATTGAACATTTCAAATGCATGGGGAGTACCATGCTGGAAAATGCCACAGGGTGTTTTGTTAAAAGTGGGCGGTCTCTTGAATTGCCAAAATCTTGTTCTTTGTTGTTGTTGGTTTTTAATGCCTGTGAATGTCTTCCTTGATCTTCACAATAGTAATCGATGCCATTCTGTCACTGTTCCTAAATTAACATTGATATTTAGAAAAATAAATGATGTAAATGCTTTGTTTTTTGCCAGTCTCCAGCCTGGAGAACAGCTTCCCTCTGAACCTCAGGTCCCGCTCTATTTTCGACATCGGAGGGCCTTTTCAGGTGCACTTCGACGTCAGAACAAAGGTGGAATGGCTGGCTTTAGCAAGAAGAGAAGGCTAACGCCACGGTGTGCGTGGATCATGGTTTTGATGTGAGGAGGTCAGTATGGGAGAGAGATGGTTATCGGTTCCTCTGACACACCAGGAAACATTTCATATACAACATCGCTAATTGTCAAGCCTATGCTCAACAATGTGTACCAGCTCTAAAAAGGTATCGCAAAGATGCTGTGAGCCATTACCATAGGGATAAACACCCCCCCCCCCCCCCCGCACCCTCTTCAAGAACTCTCAACCCATAACACTTTTTTTGGAGTCTGTGTTGGAACTCCAGCTTAAACAGGGGGTTCGTTTATACTTTAAGGTAATGCAACATGAAAAATCCACCTCATTCACCAAAGAGCCACCAGACTACTAAAGTTATTTTGTTCACCCAAATTCTGTCTCTAGCTGTGTGAGTGAAAGCTAAACAGATTTCCCCAAAATGGGAAATGGGAAAGAAATATTCCCTCCCATACTGGGTCTAAAATGTGTGAGTAAAAATTACAAAGAAAAGGATCTTGGCACTCTTTTGTTCTGTGTTTTATATCTAATGTGGTTGCCCGACCTCCAAGTCAAATTCAAAGTCTAGACACACCCCGCTGTAGAGCTGTAGAGTCAGTATGCATTTCAAATAGCAAAAGGGCTATCAGTTAACTGTGATTCAAAACAAAAATAACAGTTGATTCCTAGGCTTTAACCACAGAGATAGCTTTAAGAGTGTTAAAAAATAATATAATATATATATTTTTATTTATGTAATGCTAATTTTTGGCTGATTTATTAAACGTCATATGATCTGAAAAATGACATTTATCATAATTTCATTCTAAGAAATTGTGCCAATTCTAAGCTTACAAGGCTAAACAACAACTAAACCGGTATGTGTGCCTCCAGCTGGATAGCAAAAAACTGTTGCTGTAAGTTGTTTTCGTTCAAAATGGTCTAAATATAGTCCAAAAAATAAATAATTACATTTTTCTTTACCCATGAGATCCTTATTTTGACTTCAGATACTCAAAGACAAAACACTCACTCAGGCAGTTCACCCAGCCTGCCGAAGGGAGTGAAGGATAGCGTCAATCTTAACAATCAATGAAGGGCTCTGAATCGATTTGGTAAAGTTAATACAGAAAATACAAACAATATTTCACAGTGCCTTTAGCCATGTGTACAGACTCTATAAAGGCTACGCTATATTCAAGTTGCACAAATCCTTCCACTTTTGTATCAGGGATTACACATT
The DNA here is from genome assembly GCA_900291075.1 of Melanogrammus aeglefinus. NCBI lineage: Eukaryota > Metazoa > Chordata > Actinopteri > Gadiformes > Gadidae > Melanogrammus > Melanogrammus aeglefinus. The sequence goes on along the minus strand of OLKM01003989.1, from coordinate 15,453 downwards.
TCCTCGCCCCTCGTTGATTCGGTCTCAACGTTGCTGCTGTTTAATAAGTTCTGCTAGGTCTTTGTTTGGACAGCGATGTGGAAACTGCATTACATTAATTCAACATTAATTAATTCAACATTCAACATTTCCTGAGCGCCTCACAAGTCATTGTGTAACGTTTCTTTAAACAGAAATTTTCATTATTGCATTCGATTACTCTGCAAGAAAGGGAAGAATATGCCAGGGTTCAATAATTAAACCTGATGTCACACAAAACCTCATTCTGAAATCATATTATTATTTTTTTTTTACCTGTGGCGATGGATTGGAGTCTATCGTTTGTAACAGTAATTCAAACGTTGCTCGAACAGAATGGTATGACAGGGCAGGACAGGTGGCAGTTATATATTGGTGCAATTAACACCATTGGTTCAACTCCCTTTTCATGTGTCTTCTCCCAGGATTGGCCAATGCTGCCGAGGTCATCTGCATTTCAAATGACTTTCTTTGATGGTTCGGTGGTTTCTTAAGTTTCTCTTTTGAAGTGATATGAGATGAGGTACATTTGGAACCTAGTTGATATTTATAATTTGGGGAATGTATGGGGGCCTTTAACCACCTCACAGAATGAGAAAAAGGCTGTTGTTTACAATATACTGAGGCAGATTTTGGCGAGGTTGTTTTTCTAAAGCATCTTTGTTAAGCAACAGTGAGCCAGATTTGAGTGTAACGAGTCAACTGTGCATGTACAAGTGCCTGTTTTCGTTCTCTTCTTACCAGTACCACTAACAGATATTTTATTGGTGTGTTCCTGAATCCTCGGACGCCCAGACTTCCGAAGTCGCAATCGAAGATCTCGCAGCTTTCTTGCGGCATTTCTTCTCGAAGGCCACGCCCCCTTTGTTCTTTATCTTTCAAAATTCTGAGAGTAGATACGAGAGCAGTGATGAACACAAAATGGCTGCGCGCCCGTGAATAGATATATATTTTTTTGTATTTTGTACCACATTGGTCATTTAAATGTCAATTTTAAATGCTCTTTACACACTTGATTATCATTACTACTTTATTCGCGTCACCAATTTATACATTGATTGCCTGGTCTTGCTGTGCGTGCAATACATATTAGTAAAGTTGTGTTGTTTGTTTTCTCGGCTGGTTTTGCTAAAAGAGGCCAATTTCATGACACAATCACAAAGACGAACAGGAACGTCTATGAATGCTCCGAGACCGGAAGTGACATCAAATGCGCAACTTCGAAGGCTGGCGTCCAAGGATTCAGGAACCATACCATTTTCACCAGGTTGACAAACCAAGGAAGCAGAAAGTCTACTGTACCAGAGCTACGGATCTAGCTAGTATCTTAATGCAGTGGACAGGACGGTCTAGCGGAAAGGGTGATTGACACAACCATCGGGCTCTGGCTTTGAATCCCAACATCTTTGAGCTAGAATACTCAATGTATCTGAACCAATTCCACGCTGCATTAAAAAATAGTAATACTAAACTATAATAATGTTAACTAGGAAAAAACATTATTCATGAATAGCACATCAGCTTGAATAACCCATTAATTTTGGGGGTCTGCCACCCTCAAAAAACGTTTTTGTCTTTCCCACGTATTACCTTCGGTGAGGCTG
>OLKM01003989.1:0-13111 GCA_900291075.1 Melanogrammus aeglefinus | reverse complement strand
AAGGGACTATATATTAGGTGAGGGAAGCTTGATTGTTGATCAGGAACAGGTTGGTTGATTGATTGGTGCTGAAACCAGGGGTAGATCTGAGAAATGAGACAGGAGGGAGACAAAACTACAAACAGAACCAAACAAAGCCTGCCTACAAACATACAGCATACAACCCTCCCAGCCGTAACACTCCCCCCATAAATGTCAGTCCAGCCTTTATATAACCACAACCATCCCCATGTAACCATATTCCATCATTGTTCCCCTTTCCAAAATAACACCTACAACAGGCTAAACACGAGAAAGGGCATCAGCAAAAACATTATCAGCGCCTTTCTTATGGCGGATTACTAAATTATAACTTTGCATAACCAGAGACCACCGCATTAAACGGTGGTTGTGGTTATACATACGGTGCAGGAAAACCATGGGTTGTGGTCTGTGTTATCCACCACAGCTCACACTGACCCACATATACCTCAAAGAACTCAAGTGCAAGAGTAGTAAGGGCAACGTCTCCTACCTCTATTGTCTAGGGCGTGTCTGGCTTCTGTACTTCTTTGAGAAGTACCTACAGATGGACCAAACCTCGAATCCATCTGGTTAGAACTGCACCCTGCCCAATACAACTAGCATCAACTTCAACAGAAAGGGTTCATCAAATTAGGAAGGCTTAAGGACTGGGCCTTGCCTAAAAGGCTTTACAGCTTTCAAAACTGTCTACACCTGTCTGCAACAACACACAAACGACACTAAGGGACTGATCAGTGTCAGTCAGAGAGGGTGCAACGAGAGAATTCCTACAGAACCCTCTGTAGTAACCGTTCACTTCGAGAACCGGCGCAACTCCGCCGTGTGGTTGGGCACTGGGAAAGATGTGATGGCCTCTACCTTGGCCTCAAGGGGACGCACTTCTCCACCCCCGACCTGTTTTCCCAAGTAGGTCACTGTTGCTTTCCCAACTACATTTGCCAAGTTCAAGGTCAGAGAAGCGTCTTCCAACCGCTTGAGAACACTGTTCTCAGTGAGCACATGTGATTAGACCACTTCTCTTGAGTGTACCACACATCGTCAAGGTACGCCGTACCAGTTAAGGCACATCTCCCAGCACTATAGTTACTAGCCGTTGGAATGTTGCCGGAGCATTTCGCATTCCAAACGCCATAACTGAATATTGGAGGAAACTATCAGGTGTAGCAAAGGCAGATATTTCTGAGGCTCTAGGTGAAAGTGGCACCTGCCAATAACCTTTCAAAAGATCCAGTTTGGTAACATAGGAGGCGGACCCAATGGTATCTATACAGTCATCAATACGTGGCATGGGAAAAGAATCAGGAATTGTGACCATGGCATTACCTACGATAATCTGTGCCAGAAACCGGAACGTGGTATCAGGCTTTGGAACCAACAGGCATGGGGAGCTCCATGGACTTGAACTCTGGTGTGCCAAGTGATGCTCCAACAAGTATGCAACCTCCTGCTTCATCACTGACCTCTTCAATGTGTTCACCCGATAGGGATGCTGCTTAATCGGCTTTGCATCACCTACATCTATGTCATGTTGCAAAACAGTAGTGCGAGTTGGAACATCTCCAAATAAACAAGGAAAATTATGAATAAGCCCCATCATGTCAGCTTCCTGCTCTTTACTTAAATGTGGCATTAAGGAAGGAAGGTTCAACAACATCTCAGAGTGGATAAACAGAGGAGTTTGTTGTTGGACCTTGTGACCGTTCAGACCTCCTCATCAACTCACTGTGAGCGTAGAAGGACTAGAACTCACAGCTGCTGGCACCGCAGCTCCCACAGCGGCCACAGGGGGCGCACTGCGTCTCTAAGCTGCATGGTCGTCTCTAGGGATGGTTACGTTTTAACATGTTTATGTACAGCACTCGATTTTCCTTCGCGTATCAGGAGTCTGACACCATAGTCAGTATCATTAACTTCCTCTCTATAGAATAAGGACTGAAAAACGAGCACACAAAGAAGAGCCAGGGATGGGGAGTACACTAAAACATATCATCTGACGGAAAGGAACGTTGAAGTGCCCTTTCTATCAACACGCAGTTTCATAGAGCGCTGAGCAGGCAGAGAGATCTCTTAGCGACACTGCAAGCCTCATGCAGAGCCGCTCTTTTAAACCCTGCTCACATAGGACAACACATTTTGCTTGGCATGTTTAGTGTGTGGAGACTCTTCCATCAGCTGCTCCTTTAACACCCTCAACGGGCCTCTTACTGCATGGCCAAACACCAGTTCAGCTGGGCTAAAACCCAGTGACTCTTGAACTGTTTCTCGGACTGCGAATAGAGCTAGAGGAACACCTTTTCATCCCAGTCTCTACCGCTCTCAGACAGTACTTGCGCAAAACAGATGAAGGGTCTTGATGCACCTTTCAAGGGCACCCTGCGACTCAGGGTGATAAGCGCTGAATTCTGTGAGGAGATGGACACACGACTTTAACACCTGTTCGAATATACCTGAAAGGAAGTTAGTACCTTGATCGTTTTGTACTATCATTAGGCAGCCAAACGTAGAGACAAAACTTGATCAGGGCTTTTACTACAGACTGAGATTGTTCTCCTAAGAGAATAGCCTCTGGGTACCGTGTAGCTACGACTAATAGTCACAGGAACTGGTTCCAATTTGTTTTCGGCAGGCCAACGCAAACGCTACCAGCACGTGCCAAATAGGCTCCCCCATAGGCCGGATCGGGTGAAGTGGCAGGTTTTAAGTAACTCTGATTAGGCTTTCCGTAACTTGGCAATACCATGACAGGTGCGACAGAACCTGGATACATTCCTCTTAAACCGGGCCAGAAGAAGTGCCTTCAAAACTCGGTCATAGGTTTTTTTGATCCCTAAATGTTCCAGACAAGAATGATCATGCGCCAGAGATAAAACAGAACTGTCGATATGATTTAGGGCACGGACCACCTGGACCACATAAACTCCATTCAATTCTGAAATCCACCCGAGATTTCCACCGTGCCATTGCAAGGACATCATTATCACCATATATGACACTTCTCTTGTTTCTAACCAACTCTCGGAGCAAGAGCAGAGGCAAAGCATCGGGCTAGACTAGCATCTTTCTTCTGAGCCATGATAAGACTACTACGAGTCATAGGCAACTTAGAAATTGTCTCCAAGGTAAGCTTATCCTGCTGAAGGTTACTTGGTCACTCGTCTCATCAGTAGGCTGAGTAGAGAGAATGGGAAGCAGCGCCTATCAGACAACTCCGCTATGAACATAGTCTCTGACAGATCAACTACCTCCCACAAACTACGTGCTTGAGCACGGTGACTGCGGCAACTGAAAACACTTCAGGAAACTTCTGAGCCAATATATCAGGCTGCAAAACCTCAGGTGTTCCAAAACCTTCTAAACTGGCATAACTCTGCACCAGCCAATGTCATTCCCAACAGAACATGACACCTCTCATTGGTATGATGGTGCAGCACCACTTTGAACACTCCCTGTGCTAAAACCGCAGTTAAGTGTATCTGATGGAGAAGCACAGACACAAAACCCATCTCAATGCCTTGCACCAACACACTAGAGCCACAGTGACGATTCATCAGAGAAAGGTAACAGTCTGACAATATAAAGGATTGTGCTTGCCCCCGTATCTCTCAGTATGCGCACTGGACACTGTCCCACTTCACTGCCCACTGAGAAGGAACCAGACCATTCAACATGAATGGTTCATAACTGGGGTCTAGTTTTTTCACATACCTTTTCCGGAACCATTGACGTTGGAGTTATCAATGTCTGGACCAACCCAACCTCTTTTGGTTGCTTACTTGGCTGTGACTGCTTCGTTTTAACATATAAAACAGTCTTCTCCAATGTGCCCCATCTGATGACAATAGTAACACTTCCGTTCCTCATTGTAGCGTGGAGCTAACGGGCGGGGTTGACTAGCCTGCGTTTTAGGTGGAGTCTGAGCAAAGGGAAGAACATTTCGGACTATCATTTTGGGAGTGCGACGTGTTTGCTTATGGGTCAACACAAACTCATCAGCTGAGCCACCGCAGCCTGTGCAAACCTCACAACTTTTTTCTCATTGAGATACGTTACTAAACGGTCAGACAGGCTATTCTTAAACTCTTCGAGTAACATCAACTCAGACAGAGAATTAAAATCCAACACGTTACTCGCTTTACACCAACGCTTAAACAATGTCTCTTTCTCATGGGCGAACTCCACAAAATTTTGCCTGCAACTTTTGTGAGCTCTAAACTTCTGCCTATAAGCCTCTGGCATCTTGCTAGCTCGGACTAGGCTCGAAGCACAGCTGTCTTGATAGGTGTCCTCAATAAGACAAGCTGTCTTCTAGAGAGAGAGAGGATACAATATCCTTGGCTTTCCCAGTCAACTTACATTGTAGATATATAGCCCAGACCTCTGTCGGCCATTCCAGAGAGGTAGCAACTCGCTCAAAAGCCCTGAAGTAAGAGTCTACCTCCGCCTCACGAAACTGAGGTACTAGAGCTACATTCCTGCTCACTTCACAAACCTCTCACAGGCATGGAGAAGGTTGAGCAGGACTCACAGCTTTAGCCGCAGCCTTATTCTAGTTGCTTTATTTTAACCTCATTCACCATCCGGCGTTGGAGATCTCAGCCTCCATTCCACTCCATTCTCCGAACAGCCACGATGACTGTATTCAGCATTCTCTCTCCTTCTCCTGTCCTCGAACTGCAACCGTCTAGAGCGTAGCTAAGCGAGCATCCTCACCACTTCTACCAGTGGAGAGTGAGTAATTCGGCACTGTACGAGGAGGTAACTCTATTCGGAGCCTCTATATATACTTGACTGACCCCCTATAACCTCAACTGGTCTTTCCCTGCGTAAGAAAGAGGGGAAGGGTAGAAACACCAGTGCACCGTCACCTGTAACGAGCACATTTCTTGTCCACTAACATACGCACAACAGTTTCTTTTCAGCTCAGCGTTACACCAAGCTTTTTGGAAAAGCTCACACCAAAATGTACCGCAATGGCAAACAGATCATCCTTCCTACAATGGTCAAGAAACTCCTCAATAGCAAAAGCAGCCATATTTACAGAGTAAAAAATGACACACAAAACCTAACTAAATTAACACAACACTACCAGACCTATTGACGTGCACACTGCACACCAACACTCATAAGTCTGTTGGTTAAATGGATCAAAGATCCCGAATGGAGCCCCATTTATGTTACCCCCTGGTGGTGGTTCAGTAGCAGGGCGCAACATAAAGGCAACAGACGTAGGTGAGGGTGCAATGACACAAAACCGTGGAGCCAGGTAACCAAACAATAATGTTTATTTACATAAAAAACACAGCAACCAGGGGTCAAGGAGGACTAACAGTGGCACCAAAGAAACAAAAGGAATAATAACCCATCCCCCCTGACAGGTGCGAAGCACCCAAAAATACAGTGGGTGGTGCGCACTCTAAAAACTAGGGTTGTACCACAGTAAACCTACGTGGTGCAAGATGTAGAATCCAGGTATCCTCCTGTCCTCACTTTGATCCCAAACAACACCCCCCGAACTAAACACAAAGGGGAATATATATTAGGTGAGGGAAGCTTGATTGCTGATCAGGACAGGGTGGGTTTGATATGGTGACTGAAACCAGGGTAGATCTGAGAAAGTGACAGGAGGGAAGCAAAAAACCCACAGAAACAGAACCAACAAGCATGCCTACAAACATCCAGCATACAAACCCCCCCAGCCGTAACACAGGCCAAAGATGGTTTAGACTTTTATTCGACGGCGAAGAGAGAAACTATGAGCTATGGGAAACGAGGTTCCTCGTGCACATGGAGTTACGCAACCTCGAAGAAGTCATCACTGAGGACTCGAAGATAGACGGGGAAGACAAAGAAGCCCTCACAGAAGACGAGACCACAGAAGACGAGAGGCATATGCAGAGCTGGTGCAATACCTAGACGACAAGAGTTTATCCTTGGTATGAGGGACGCAAAACGTGATGGAAGGCAGGGCTCCAGACTGCGTGCAGAATTTGAGAGTGTGCGACCGAATTTTCCATCTGGTCGCGCATGTGCAGTTAATTTGCTCTTTTTTTTTTACACGTTGAATGTGAAAGCGGCGGATCAATGAATCCGGAATCTTTAGCAGGCCAATGAGTGTAAGAAGGATAGGGAATGGCCACTGTAAGTGGGTACGTGCGTTTACAATTGTGACGGCCCTCTGACTGTTAAAGGTAACCTGGGCAAGATCCTCTGCTCCCCAGGTCTCTCCTCTCAGGTGGTTCCGGATGGCAGACTGCCCAATCAACACCAATCAGAGGTGGCAGATAAAAGGTCACCAGTCTGCCCTTGGGGTCCTCCCTCTCCAGACCCTTATTTTTGGTTAAACATTGTCTGTTAATAAATATGGTTCTACCTTTCAGTTTAACCTTGGGTGTCTCCCATGTTTGTTATGCCAAGAGCCGGGCCGTGACAAATTGGGGGCTCGTCCGTTTGAATCAGGTAGTGTTAGCATTTTTTTTGAACTCAAATCGATTGATTTTTGGTTTTTGTTGATTGTGTGGCTCCCCAGGTGCCTTATTGGTAGGGCAACACTTATTACTTAGGTGTACTGCCTGTGACGTTCCTTTGTTGAAGGAAAGGAGGTGTCACTTGTTGTTGTTAAATTAATTGATTCGGGTGGCCAAGAGGCTATAGGAAAGTGCACCGCTGTGTGTCGTGGTAAAGCCTTGATTGGCATTGGGGAGACACTCTGAGACACTTTGTTTTCTGCTCGGTGTCTGGACGAGAGAGGGAGAGCATTTGTTTTGTGCAACATTCAGGTAGTTTTCATTTACGCTTGATATGTAGCCTTGAGCAAGACGCAGTACTAGGACTCACCGTTTTGCAATTTAAATTGCGGGGCTTCCCTGTAAGGTTACGGCTTCATCCCTTTGGTTGTTGCTGAGCACTACCCAGTAGTGTTGTTGGTAGACCCGGTTAGCAGCAGTTTGTCTCGGGGGCACATCCATGTGCTTGGAGGGAGGCGCCAGCGTGCTGGTCTTTTTTCTCCGACCCATGGGCTTCAGTGCGTAAGTACCCGCTGCCAGTAGCCACATGAAGACTAGGGTTGAGCTTAATACGATTTTTGTGTAGGTAGTTAGAGGGAACGCACCGCCTACGAGTTGGTTGAGTGCCTCTATGCGCAGCGGAGAGTCTTGGTCTGCGCTCTAGGGTCCGTAGGCATTCTGCAGTCATGGCTGGCGTAGAAACATTTTTTGATGCTCCATCTGAGGAGTTGTTGGAACGATTTACAAAGGCTCAATTATTAACAAATCGCTGAACATTATGGCGTTGCAATAACTGGAAAGAAAAAACAGGAGGTTAAGGAATGTCTCATAGCAAATCTGGAGAAAGATGACATTTTGCAAAGGTGCGCACAGGTTTTCTCTCCCAGTGTTGCAAAAGGGGCTGCCTCCGCTTGTGTCGATAGTCCCTGGGTTAACATTTGACCAACAAAAAGATCTGATGTTGATACAATTGGAACATGAAAAAATGAAAATAGATAAGGAATTGGCACTCGAAAAAATTTAAATGGAAAAGCAACTAGGTGAAATGGAGTTGCAACGACGAAAGCTGGATTTGGTTAGTGCGGGTAAACTCTCTGGTGATTCCGTGTTTGATGGGCATGGTTCACTTGAGTCTGGTGTGTCCTCGCGTCCTTTTAATATCATTCGTAACCTGAGCCTTTTGCCCAAATTTAATGAAAGAGACCCAGACACATTTTTTTCTTTGTTCGAGCGTATTGCGGATACACGGGGTTGGCCCGTCGCTGAGCGAACGTTGATGTTGCAGTGTGCTTTCACAGGAAAGGCTCAGGAGGCATACGCAGCACTGAGTAACATTGACAGCCAAAGTTATACCAAAGTTAAGGCTGCTGTGCTGAAGGTATACGAGTTGGTGCCAGAGGCATACCGTCAGCACTTCAGAAATTGGAGAAGAGGGAAGACGCAGTCACATTTAGAATTTGCACGTGACTTGGTGTTGCACTTTAAAGGCCCAATATGCAGGTTTCCAAAAATATGCAGGTTTCCCTTGGAGCTCCCCCTAAAGGTTTTTACGAGTATTTAACTGTTCTGAAGGTTTGCATGTGTTCATATTGTTGTCCGTTTAATTGCATATAAGGGCAATTGTGGTTCATACTGTTCGGGGATTAAACGTTTGTTTTATGTTGTGTGGATCGTGCTTGTACTGGTTGATTTTGTGTGACTGGGGAATTGTGTTGCTCGTTTCTTTTGTTTGCCCTTTTGTGTCAGTTTGGTCCATGTAACAAGTTTGGGATGATTTGTTTGTGATGAGATCTATCTGCGCGGAGTGATTTTGTCTACCGGGGATACGGTCACTCGCGCAGTCGATTGGTCAGTCTCGCGTAGTCGGCCGTGCGCGAAGTATTGTGCTAGTAGCAACCTGCTTTTTGGAAGCGGCACGGTGCGGACGCAAGGTCGAGAACTTGGAGTATTCTCGACTTGGAGTCTTCGTGTGTTTCGTGCTGTCGGCAGCACGGTGTATCGGCAGACGGAGGTGCGTTTTCCGTCCGTTCGCCCGCAAGTATTTCTTGTGGGGAAGGGCGCTATCCAGGAGCACGTGCTCGCGGCCCAGTCGCCAGAGGGACCCAGGAAGAGGCTGGTCTCCTTCGATCCAGACGAGGTTCGTGAGGCGGGTTCAAACCCCCCTACCAGGCAGCACCGCCGATTCTTCACCCCATCTACAAGGGAGGTGTCCCCCCTCTCCAACGCCCCCCTTTGTATCCGGCAGTTTCGACTCACCCCCTTTCCCCTCCCCCACTCCACGTGCACCAACGATCCAGCGGCGCCGCACTACGAGCACGAGGACATACGTTAGGCCCACCGAAGGGCCTCAGGTCGGACTGTCTGTGTGTGCGGGCTGTGTGATTGGGTTAGAGGGAGGGTACAGCATTGGGGAGGTAGAGTGTGAGTGTTTATTGAAATATGGTAATGTGTTTAATGTGTCTCTAGGGCAGTTCATTGTCTATTAAATTGTTCAACGTAGTTTTTGGTCTCCTCTCACTCTTGCTTAAATACGTACACAGGTTATATTATTTGGTTATAGATTCCTTAAGTCCGATTACATCCCTTTGGAAATTATACAGTCCTTTATAGGCTCCGGTACTTCCTTCAGTACATTAACGTTGACTCCAGTGTCGTAAAAACACATTTACAATAGGTGCATGTTTGAAGTCGCGCTGCATTCACTTGTATACCGGTGAGTGGAGTCAGTGAAGACGTGATCAGAAAACAGCAAATATGTCAACCGATTATAAAGGGCATGGAGGCTGGGGATCTATATGTCATTGCGTAATCATTGCCAGAAAGCAGGTCGAACTACTTCCGCCCGAGCGGCGGGCATCGCCAAGAAAGCTACATAGCGTAGTAATTTGAGTACAGACCCCCGATGGCAGTGAAGGAGGCGGAAATCACCCTATTAAAAGTCATTGTAGCGGCACAATTTTTTTCAAGCTGTTATTTTAAGGTACAATTGTTACATATTATGCCTTTAATCGCTGGTGCACTGCTTCAGAGGTTGAGAACTTTGAAAGTTTGTGCGACCTGATATTGCTTGAGTAGTTTAAGACTGCAGTTCCACAACAGATTGCTACTTACGTCGGAGAAAAGGAAGTTAAAACAGTTGCTGAAGCTGCTGCGCTAGCAGACGACTACACCGTGACGCACAAGGGTACGTTTGGAGAGCCTCACCCTTATGTTGCTGACTCTGGGTTCAGGAGAAATATCCCTTTGGTTGATATGCAGCCTGCTGCTGGTCTAGGTAGAGTCGTCGGGTCAGTATACAGGAGTGATCATAGTGCACGGGAGGTTGACAAAGTTTGTAACTATTGTCGTAAAAAGGGACATTGGAAGTCTGAGTGTTATGCACTCAGGCCAAGAAGTGGAATCAAGTGGTGCCCAGAACGGTTCGGAACCGCAAGGGGCCGGTCTGGCTGCCCCTGTGGTGAAACGGGTCGGTTATGTCACCCCAGAATCTGAACCATCACCCAAAACTCAGCCCTCCCCAGGTTTTGATTCTTATCTGCCATTCGTAACGGAAGGGTTTGTGTCTCTGTTGGAAGGTGACGACAAGGTTCCTGTGAATATTTTGCGTGATACTGGTGCATTTGACACGTTCATTGTAGCGTCAGTTCTGCCGTTTTCAGAAAACTCTGATACTGGTGACTTCATTCCAGTCCTTGGAATGGGCATGAACGTTTTGAATGTTCCCCTACACAAGATTAGGCTCTTTTCTGATTTGTTCCAGGGTGTAGAGCAGGTGGGAGTTCGGCCAGCGTTACCAATTGAAGGAGTCACAATGATATTGGGTAATGGTTTGGTTGGTGCGCGTGTTTGGGCTGATGTGCCATCCGTTGTGGTAGCGTCAGTACCGCTGGTTAAAAGCAGGCCTGATGATAGTGAAAGGGAGTTTCCTGAGGTGTTCACTGCTTGTGCAGTCACCCGTGCGATGCGCCGTGCAAACGATGTTAAAAAAGTGGATGATGACCCAGAAACTGTCAGGTTATCCTTGTCTGATTTTCCTTTGGCTGTCTCTCACGGTGACCTGGTGAGAGAGCAGCAGGTGGACCCTTCTCTGAAGCCTCTGTTTGAGAGGGCTCTCCCTGCTGCTGATGCGAGGGACAGTGCACAGACGTACTTCATTCGTGATGAGGTTCTTGTGAGAAAGTGGGTGCCACATGGTCGTGATTTTGTTGGAGATCCTATTTTCCAGATTGTCGTGCCTTCCAAATTTCATAGTTTGGTTTTGCAAGTGTCACATGACGAGTGTGGACACATGGGTGTCCGTAAAACATATGATCGCATTTTGCGTTATTTTTTTTGGCCTCGTCTAAAGAGGGATGTGGCTTCGTATATTAAAACTTGCCATACGTGTCAGTTGACCGGAAAACCGAATCAGAGCATAAAGCCTGTTCCTCTCTGCCCAATTATGGCACTTGGTCAACCGTTTGAGCATCTTATTATTGACTGTGTTGGTCCCCTACCTCGTTCTCGTTCGGGTGCAATCTATCTGTTGACAGTGATGTGTCAGAGCACTAGGTATCCGGCAGCATACCCATTACGCACCATCACTACTAAGTCGGTAGTGCGTGCCCTGACTCAGTTCATCTCCATATTTGGAATCCCCAAAGTCATTCAATCAGACCAAGGTTCTAACTTTTCCTCTCATCTGTTTGCACAGGTTTTGAAACAACTCCGGGTGAAACATAACAAGGCGTCAGCCTACCACGCGCAGAGTCAAGGAGCTCTTGAGAGGTTCCACGCCACGTTGAAGTCTTTACTCTGTGCGTACTGTACTCAGTTAGACGGGGACTGGGAAGAGGGATTACCGTGGTTGATGCTGGGGGCTAGGGAGGTAAGTCAGGAAAGTACAGGCTTTAGCCCAAATGATCTGGTGTTTGGACACACAGTGCGTGGCCCTTTGGCAGTCTTGCAGGACGATTGGAAGAATTCTGAGCCACCTAAAAACTTGCTGCATTATGTAAATGGATTCAGAAATAGGCTATATGCGGCTGGAGAGCTAGCGAAAGAGAAACTGGCAGGCGCCCAACATAAAATGAAGCGTCTTTATGACCGTCGATCCGAGCAACGCAAGTTTTCCCCGGGTGATCAAGTTCTCGCTCTGCTGCCTTTGGTCGGTTCCCCCTTTCAGGCTAAGTTTACTGGTCTACATACAGTTGTAAAGAAAGTCTCAGACCAAAACTATTTGATTGCCACGCCTTTGCGTAGGAAACCTAACCAACTCTGTCATATTAACTTACTGAAGACTTATTACGATCGTAATGTCCTCTCTCCAGTATGCCCCCGTCTGGCGTGTTTGGCTAATACAGTCCTTGTGGACTCCATCCCTCATGGGGTGGCAGAGCTTGAGAAGGATGGGTTGTCCACTCCTGACCAATCCCTGTTAAATGGTAGGTTGAAAAATTCTGAGTCACTTGTTAACCTTGACAGCTCGTTGCGCCATTTGGGGGAGGTTGAACGCACTTATAACCCTCCTTCACGTACAACTTTAATCGAACATGATATTGATGTAGGTGATGCAAGGCCCATTCGTCAACGTTTTTATAGGGTGGAATCCAGAAAAACGTAAGCAGATGGATCGGAAATAAATATATGCTCGAAAATAACATTGCAGTTTCCGTCATCGTCCAGCTGGGCGTCTCCATGTTTGACGGTTCCAAAACCTGATAGTACGCCAAGATTTTGCACAGATCTGCGCAAGGTTAATAACTTGACAAAGCCAGATTCATACCCACTTCCACGTATGGATGATTGCATAGACCAAGTTTCCTCTCTGCAACGTTTTGTTTCAAAATTTGATTTGTTGAAAGGATATTGGCAGGTGCCATTGTCCGAGAGGGCTTCAAGAATATCTGCTTTCATAACTCCTTCCGGCCTTTATCCTACACGGTGATGCGCGTTGGTTTGAAGAAATGCTCCAGCCACGTTTTACCATTATTGACATGGTGGTGCGTGACTGGAGGCTGTGTGCCGTGTATTTTAGATGATGTTGTCATCTACTCTGAACTGTGGAAACTCACTTGCAGCGTATCGATGCTTTATTCGGCCGATTAGCTGACGGCGTGCCTCACAGTCAAATCTAGCGAAAATGCCGAGTTTGCAAAGCGTCAGTTGACCTACCTCGTACGACTGGTCGGACATGGGAAGATGTCGCTGTTTGTGTGCCAAAAGTAGAGGCAATAGACATGTACCAAAGACCCACAAACCAAAAAGTGCTTGCAGCGATTTTGGGCCTTGTGGTTTATTACCGCGTTTCTGTTGGAATTTTTCCACGTCGTTGCCCCCTCTCACTAATTTGTTTGAGAGGTGATGCTAAAACTCTTTGGAGTGATGTCTGTCAGCAGGCTTTTGGAAAATGTGAAGTCCCTTCTCTGTGCTGCAACCGGTGTTGGCAGCTCCTCATTATGGATGAGCTTTTTAGGCTCCAGGGTAGACGCTAGTCAGGTGGGCGCAGGGGCTGTGCTTCCTCCAGGCCGCTGAGCTTGGCATAGACAAAACAGTTAGTTTCTCTTTCAAAAAATGTAATACCAACCCAAGCTGAACTACTCCGT
>OLKM01003988.1:0-26805 GCA_900291075.1 Melanogrammus aeglefinus | reverse complement strand
GAGAGATAGAATGCTTAATAGTAATTCAAATGTAATATTGTATTTGTTATTGTGCTCTCCATTGTTAAGGTGAGCCAACCCTTTGAACTTGTGGGGATGGACATGATTGGCAAAGTGGCCGAGACAGAGGCAGGCAATACATATATCTTAGTAATGGTGGATTACTTCACCAAGTGGCCTGAGGCTTTTGCCCTACCATCCAAAACAGCTGCAAATGTGGCAGACTGTATCATTAGGTTCTTTTACCGTTTTGGGGCCCCAAAAAGGATCCTAACTGACCAGGGACGAGAGTTCGTTAATGAGGTTTGTTGAAACTTAAGTACGTTGTTACATAAATGTTCATGTATTTTTGGACAGTGTTTAAATGTACTGTATGTGAAATGATCTCACATACAGTACATTTATTTGCATATCAAGTAATATTTTTTGCAATGAATCATTAGGCTAAATTTAATTTGATTCAAATAAATGATAATGTGCTTATTATTGTTTGCCAACAGTTAAACAATGAGGTGTGCAAAGGTCTGGGGATTTGAGCGAGCGCAGCCTTTGTGTGCCATATCATCCACAAACAAATGGGCCTTGTGGAAAAGTTAAACGGGACAATACAGAGGTAACATTGCTGTAATTATCTTACTTTTACTCTGTATATCTTTGTTGATACATGTAATGTTGAATATATTTATGATATTGTGAACTAAAAATGTATTTGAAACAAGGTGGCTTACCTATTTATATGATAATACTTTTCAGGGCACTGTGCAAACTTGTCAACCAAACGTCCAGAGAGTTGGGACAAATATCTGGATGCTGTGATGTTTGGGTTGAGGACCAAAAAACACATGACGACAAAGTTCTCCCCATTCTTCCTCCTGTTTGGGACACGAGGCCCGCCTCCCGAGTGAGGTTCCGGAGGATTACAAGGTTGGCTCAGTGTAGGACATCTACAGTTAATTCTTAGTTTGAATAACAAATTGAAAAAATATAGTTAATTGAGAATCAGTGTCAATGTTTATTCCACGCTATACAATAAATAAGTAATATGCTCGGTACATCAATATTTTGTGACCAAGGAAAAGTCTATAGTTTTTAGTAGAAGGCAAGTGTCCATTTAAATCCTTTAAGGGGACCTAATCTATTTTGTTGACATAGTTGGAAATATGTCATTTAATTTTTTTCCCACATATAGTCTAATAACTGTAACAGCAAAGCAATAACAATGAAAAAAAAATTTTTTACAGACTTTTAAAGATTGACATAGGCATGGAGAATGACCTTGACCAGGAGGTGGTGTCGGAGGCCATTAAAAGGCAGGATGCAATTTATAGTCTAGTGCGGGAAAACATAGCCACAGCCCAAAACAAATATAAATTGCCCAAATCATCAAAACAGGCATGTTTTCAGGTGGGGGACAAGGTGCTGCGCAAAAATATTCGCAGTCAGCAAAGGAAAGGTGGGAAGCTGGCCAAAAACTGACTTGGTCCCTTTACGGTAGTTGCTATCAATAAAAAGAGCGCAAACCTGCAGTCTGACAACCAGTTCATCTTACCGAGAAGGTGAATATCGATCACCTTCGAATTTACAAAACACCACAGCCAATAATGCCACATAATCTGTTGGCACCACCATCAGCCCCTGGCCACCAATCAACTGCCCCAGCACCACCAACAGCCCCGGTACCATCAACTGCCCGGCACCACCATCAGCCCCGGCCCCATCAACTGCCCAGCACCACCAACAGCCCCGGCACCACCAACAGCCCCGGCACCATCAACTTCCCCAGCACCACCAACTGCCCCGGCACCACCAACATGCCAAGCAGCAGCCCCAGCGTCAGGCTCTGCTGCAGTCAAAGACTCAGCCCCAGGCAATATTGAAAAATGTAAGTTTCAGAATATTTAATTCTGTTTTAATGTAAAAAACACAGTTCATAACATACTAGATTTTTATATAGTCTTCCCTGCACATTACATGACAAGAACCTATAGAAGGGACAGTGTTAAATGGTTGTTTATGTGGTCGGGAAAATTATGTTTTACTATTATTGGGTTTTGTTTTTATTATTCAATTTACATGTTTTTATGTTTGTTTTATGTAAAGCACAATGAGGTGCCCCTCGGCATGAAATGCACTATATAAATGAAGCTGCCTTGCCTTGCCTAGGTGTGAAGGATGCCTGGGACGGTCTGAAGGCCATTGAAGGACATTGGCCGAACAGCACCTGGATTGGAGCTTTAAAGTGAGGTAAAATATATTTTTTGTGAAATATAATTACCAAAATACATTTGAAAAGTAATTCCTATTACTGTTTATTAATATGTGGGATTATGTCCTGACTAAAATAATTTTAACTGTTCATTTTAAGCAATGTTAACAATTGCAAATCAATTTTACTAGGTCATAGAATGCTTACTTGGCCATGCTGGCGCGTCGACACAATGCCACATCTAAGGGGAAGGTGCTTCATATTGATACATTTGGAATGACCTCATTATGGAACGGAAATATTCCACGATTCAGGGTTAGTTGCGGACTGTCTTGTCCACATATTCCTGGTAACAGTAATTTGGATGTTGATGGCTTGCAAGTCAAAGCCTTTTGTATTTGAAACTTTTCAGTGGGAATCCCGCACATTATGAGGTGCTGTTTGGTGTTGTGCATGAACACCATCACTGTTCCTGTTGTAAGTTTGAGACTTTTCAGCTTATTGAGAGCACATATTGAACACGTTACATACAGTATACCTCAACAGTATACAGATCAAGTGTGATATATTTCTTTTAGACTTATGTTCAGCTCTGTAATCTCTTCATCTTGCACCTTGATACCATAGTAGTTCTTGTTTAATACCACATACAGTAGAGCTCTTTTGTATTTTTGAATACAATGCCCAGCAGCGATTTTTTCAAATGTCAATATAGTGGACAAACGTATTGTATGTACAATAATCTAAGGTCTTTATGTTGCATACAGGTAATATATCCATCTGAAAAAAAGACACTCCTGTTGGATTCACTTGGAGAAACTGCTGCCAAGCTGAAAAGGTACCAGGATCAGTGGCGGCTGGTGGAATTTATTTGAGGGGGGGCTGAACGTTTGCATTCCAAACCCCTGTAGGGGGGTCTGGGGGTATCCTCCCCCAGAAGATTTTTTTGTGATTTTCACAAACAAACGAAGGCATTGTGGTGCATTCTCTGACAAAATAATTATAACGCAAAATAGAACAATTTTACTTACAAAGACGATGGGGGCCAGGGAACTAAGTTTTAAAGTTAATATATTTGGCCTTGTAGAATTCAGCAACATTAAGAGTGCAAATACAAAAACTGAATTACACTACGGTAACATTCTCTCCTGTGTGTGTGTGTGTGTGTGTGGTGTGTGTGTGTGTGTGTGTGTGTGTGTGTGTGTGTGGTGTGGTGTGTGTGGTGTGTTGTGTGTGTGTGTTACGGCCAAGCCATTGTGTTGGTAACTTCCACTCATAAATTATATCACATACTGCATGCATTTAAACCAATACAATGAAATAATGAATTCCCACACACTTGTGGTGTGGTGATTCAAGACCAGCACTTAAGGCATGAATGCACACATAGGTTTGAAGAGGACTGTATACAATATTGCACACTGAAGGCATGATGCCACAATAGGTTTTTCAAATTTGCATTGGCGATCCCACAGCTAGTTAACCAAGCCTTTTGATCCGAACCAAACTCGGGGAAAAACTTCTCTTGTAGGAGGCTTTATCCTTTTCTCTTGTTTCTTGTTAATGTTAACTTCTGGCTTGTCTGGTCCGAGTTCTTTTACTTGCAGTTTTTTCTGGCGAATGTTCTTCTTTCAAAGGGATTCAAAAAGTAAAGATTTCAACTGAATTTAGGGCGTAGCTGAACTCCACCATGGAAACAGTGATAGCAGCACGCGAAGTCGCCATGTTTGCTCATCTCTTGCGGTACTTGCAAATGCGCGGTTACGCGCAGTGGACGGTGGCACTGCGCTTGGGGCTGAATTTCAGCGCCCCAAAGCCACAAAATTCGACGACGCTGATTGGCGGAATTATATACTTTTCTGCCTTGCAACGGGAGAACCCATTGGCTAATCATTCAAGCTTGTGGGGCTGAGCGAAAGGCGCCCCCACGGAAGTAATCTTGCTGAATGAAAAGTGAATAAAGTGAATGAAGATTTAATTATATGGGGTTATAATAATCTAAAGATATTCTAAAGTAAATTCATTATCGAATGCAATTAAAATAGATTTGATTCTCAAATGAGAAAAGATTATTAAAATATATTTAAAAAAAAAAAGATCGCACGGGTCGGCGGAGGGCGGCGCCCCAGCGCCCTCTATAGGCGAGCCGCCACTGACCAGGATGTAACAAGGTACACTTCAATTATGGCTCCAGATTTAATATGACCCACTTGTCACATATTACTATAGATGTAGCATGTATGTGAAGTATCTCGTGAATATCAGCCAGAAGAATAGAATAAGTACTGCTGGTGGGCAGGAGAGGAATTGCAGACATGATATGACTAAAGGACTAAATGCAGATGTATGTCCAGTGGTTAAATTGGGATTTTCTATGTGGGGGGGCTCTGATCCGGAGGGGCCGCCGCTGCCCCCATACGCAGAGTACGCAGAGACCAAAATTAAGGTTGCAAAAAAAAAATTCCATGATATTCGTTATATTAAGTAGGCCTACATTAAAGAAATTAAGCGTTTTTTTATATGTTGCTTAATGTGTACACTGTAGATTTTGAGTGTGTTTGATTGAGGTCACATTAAGAGCTGATTTTTATTTTCACAAAAACAAACAAAAACAATATGTCTTTAAAGGTACATTGACATGGGTTGAACACAAAACATTTGAACAAAATAATGGGCAATGGTAATCCCTTTGTTACTACATTTTCTATTTACACACTGCCATCACACATAAAGATTTATAAATCTCAAACCGATTTTTTATCTGTGAGAGACCCCACACATGTGAAAATAAAACAATCTGTGATTTAACAGTTTTGATCGTATTTAGCTGCGATATTCAAACACAGCACACAACACACATTAAATTTGTCATTGGGGACTCCCGATTGTCGGCTTCCCCCCCACACAAGACGATTTGACACCACAACGTTCTCCGCCGACAATCGTAAATATTGAACATGTTTAATATTTACGATTGTCGGCGCCGACTGATTTCGGAACGGCCGATTGTCGGCCCGAAATTTCACTCTTAACACACCACACACACACACAGAGAATACTTATAAAATAATCTTAAGAGCTTAAGATAATCGGCGGCGATGTCTGTCCGTGTTCGGAAGGGGGAAAATCGGGGCAAAATCGAGCCCCGATTATCTTGTGTGCCAGGCATTATGTTAATTTTCTCTGCTTAAATGAAAATCAAAGCCCATATCTAATGATATTAGCCTATTGGTTTAAATTTAGTTTTCTCTTACCTTCGCCATTCACCTGTCCTTCTATGATAATTATGTCTTGATTGATGACCTTAGAATGATTGACGTTGTGTTGTCTGATCTGGGGGGAGGAGAAGCTGCTGCGCAAGTTTCGTGCGCGCGATATGCTACTTCTCAAACTTGCTCCAGAATGTCTAGGCCAGGCTATCCTACTCCATTATTTAGATTGTGTTTTTTAAACAACATAGATTTGCAATGGAAAAGTTGTAAATGAGTAGGACAACATTTGCTCGTGATGGACTAGGCAGACTGCCAAATCGGCTGGAGCTGATCTGCCTGCGCAGAACTCCAGACCCGGCCGCTTATATGTGCCGGGGCTCCGCCCCGGACAGCCCCAGCCCAATTTAACCTCTGTGTATGTCCAACATGTACAATGCCGAGTTGTCCTCGCTTGCAACATTATAGATGAATATTACACAAGTGCATAGGCACAAAATTAGTGTAATTCTTTTCCTTGAAAAATCCAGTTGTTGGGGGAGGACAATAGTTGTTTTTACCTGGAACAACATTCTTCTATTTCTTCTATTTTGATGACTGAGGAATTGGTGATATTATTTTCTTGTGCTCCTCTATTAGCACTTGACATCTTATAGCAAATATAATGTGATGCTTGAATTAAGTTTAAGTCAATAAATCAAGTTACTATATTTAAACATATTTTTGGTTTTTAGAGCATTCATGAGGAAGAAAGGGATAAATGTGTCCAGATGGAAATGTGACACAGTGCCTCATCCACACCAACCAGACAGCACCTCTTGTGGGGTTTTTGCCATCAAGGTATGAAAAAAAATTGCCCTTTCTACTCCATGATGTGCAGATATAAAGTGGTGCTTCCCAGATAAACTATATATTTAAGATTGTATGTGTAGGGTAAATGATAACTTGTTTTTAATATCAGTTTCATAGAGAAAATCTTGAACGGTGAAGTGCTAGAATTTCCTGTTGGCCGAAAAGATGTGGCAGAGTTATGTCGGCAGATTGCCACAACTCTTCTTCGGGAATCTGGTAAGTTATATATTAAACCCCATTCCCAACAAGTTGTAAATGAAAACATCTTTGACTACTCAGGTTATTATCTCTGAAAATTACAAAAAATACAATTGCCGGGGACTCAAAAGAAATCATCTTATCCTCACATATGTTGCCCTCTTTCAAATACTTTATCTTTTTTTGTGACAGACGATCTGACAAACCTCTGCTTCAACTGTGGAGAGGAAAATGCAGATGACAGTGAAGAGGCAGAGCTGACATGGGTGGGTATTTTATGTATAGAATGTGGTTCTGTGTTTGCATCTATTTTACTCATTTACTCATGCAAGTGCCAGTATTTCACCTGCCATTAAGAAGATATTTCCAAAAACATTCCATCATGGGCAGCAAACAAAAAATCGTTACTTTGCACGTTTTGCCAAATATAAATTTTTCTTTCCAAGTTTTTCTTTAAATATTTCATGCAGTGTTAAAATGTTTTTTTGCACTACAGAATATCCTGTGATGCATTGTGGGACGCTGGTTTTTTACCATGCATGTGTTGGAAGGCCAAAGACAGAGGACAAATTTTTATGTGCAGCATGCTAAAGGAAAGAAAAGGAAGTTCATGTATATATATAAAATAAGACATTTTCTATTGACAGTTTATTTTTCTTTTTTTTAATTATTTTGATTGTTTTTGTTGATGTGTTAAATATTGCAAATGTTTGCCATTAATTTTGTGTTAATAGCATTTGAATAATAACAGTTTGTTCTAAAAAGTTAGTATACACTATTTATTTTTTGTTTAATGTTATTAAAGTCTTTAATGCTTGTCTGAGCCTCCTTTCCTATGGAACAGAGGGGGAATCTGTATCTGACAGTAATATTACAAGCTGTCAGGATGCGTTCTCCCTGTTCTAAATGGTCAAATTTAGTGATATCAGCCTGAAAATCAACAGGACTTATTGTTGTGTGTGGGAAAAAGTCAGCAGTATGAATTTTGAAAGATGTGTGAGCCTCCTTTCTCTATGAACAGAGGGGAATCAGTATCTGACAGTACTATTCAAGCTGTCAGAATGGTTCCACCTGTTCTAAATGGTCAAATTCAATGGATATCAGCCTGAAAAAATCACAGGACTTATCTGTTGTGGGTAAAGAAGTCCAGCAGTATGAATTTGAAGAGATGTGTGAGCCTCCCTTTCCTATGGAACAGAGGGGGGAACAGTATCTGACAGTATTATGAATGAGCACACTTCCTTCCAAAAGTCCATAACATTGAAAATGAAAAGTCTTTCTCAAAAATATTTTTTCCCTTCCAAAAGTCCATAACATTCAAAATGAAAAGTCTCTCACAAATAAATATTTTTTTATTGATAGAAAATCTACAATACATTCTTCCGATTAAAACTCGCTAAAAAAAGTCAGTTTTTGAACCTTAAGCTCTCCTCTGAAGTGCCTCTGTGGTACGAGCACAGCAGCTCGTGGGCGAGCTCTTTGTGTACGCGCGCTCCTTAGCCCTTCGGGTAATTTCGGACGGGGGCGGGGACTAGGGGAAACACATCTCGACGGGCAAACAGATTTCGACACAACACCGGCGTCGGGTTCTCCGACGTCTCTCCGCTTCCACAAAAGGTAAAGACATGCAATGGTGGTTATCTCGGCCGGTATTTGGCAGTAATGGTGGAAAAAGTAACAGCCAGAATATAGGACCCTTTTTTTGAAAAAGGGTTGTATGTTCCCCGGTCACATACATATCGGGGAAATAGGACCCTTTTTGGTCTGCTTATAGGTCGGAATGAAGCGGCCACCGATTATTGACAGGATGGGTACTTTATTTTACCGGACTCGTTCGCTTCTTCACTAGACACACGCTAACGCTCGCTCTCCTCGCTCATCCACTGCACTCGCTGACGTCACTCACACGCTTGCCATGTCTGCGTTGCACCTTGGCATACACAGTACACCTACTAGCGTATACGATAGTTACTGTAGTTACTCTAGTTCTATGATTGTAGGCGTAGCGCGTGTCTAGGGCTTCGCCTTATGGGCTTGTCCGCGGCATGGTGCTCGCGTGCACTGAAAAAATTTCAACTTTGCACCAATCAACGTGGGCCACGCGCCCACATTTCCCACGGGCACGTGTATATAAGGCGGGCGCAAAACCGCCGCTCATTCTCCATGCTATTCTTCAGCATTTGGAGGGTACAGCAGGTGGAAAACTAGACGGCTACGCCTACAATCATAGGACTAGAGTGTTATAATGTTCATAACTATCGTTCTATTTTTCTTTGTAGGCTACGCCGTCTAGGTTCGCCATATGGGGCTAAGGCGAAGGCAGCCGAGCGGAGCCCAATCAATGTACTCCTGCTGGACCACAGTCAAAAAACTTAAGTCACCAGTGCACATAAAGACTCAAAAAAGCTGAGATGTGCAAAACACAACAGCTTAATAAAAAAACTAATTCCTCCTAGATCAAGCAAAGGCGATGATCAAGAGAATAAAAGTGAGTCTGCAAAGACTCCGGCCCCAATCCTTCCTTCATGGAATCCTATGAAAAGTGAAGGGAGAAACCAGAGTAATAAGGTCCATTCACACCCTACGGTAAACATACGGATACGGACCGTTTTCGTCCGGATCCGGAGGTATGAATCGGCCTATACGGTTACCATAAGGGTCCGCTAACCGCAACCGGGGCGGAGCTACGAAGTGCGAACTCTCCAATAGAGGAGCTCCTCTCGTCCGTTTCATATTTTGAAAAACGGCGGGAGTGCCATTACTGGCAGACAACACCAACTCGTCGCAATCGGCGAGCCAATAGCAACCTCTCTTCTCCGCTTTCCATTTGAAAAACGGCAGGAGAGAAATACTGGCAGTCAAGTCCAACTCGCCATCGGCGAGAGGAAATTCAACGATGGCCGCTTAAAAAGAACATGCCTTCATTCTTAAGCCGTTGTTAGAAGGGCACCGGACTCCAACACAGAAGTTGCTGAGTGAGCCCCCTGGACATGTCTAACATGTAAAAACAGACAAAGGCCCGGGTTGAAATACCAAGACGCAGCCGCGCAAATGTCTTCCACTGGAACGCCCCTGAGCAGAGCCGCTGAAGCAGCCACGGCCCGTGTAGAGTGAGCATTAACGCCCAATGGTGGCGCCCAAAGTCCTGCCGAGCGCCCAAAGTCCTGTTGAGCATAGGCTAAGCAAACACCTTCACATATCTAGCGAGAAACCCGCTGTTTAGAGAGAGCGCGGCCCCTGCTAGCGTCGCTATAACACACAAATAACTTGTGTGGAGCGGAGCGCGGCTGAGCGTTTCACATACATAGCCAGCGACCGCACCGGGCACAGGGGATGCAACTCCGCCTCCGCCTCACTAGAAATGAGGCGGGGGTGAAAAAGCCTTAAGCACAATATCCCTCTGACCGGAAAGAACTATTAATGTTCTTAAGGAGGAACGCAGGATTAGGTCTGAAGCAGCGCAAAAGGGGCTGTCCTCGTTAATCAGCAACACCACAAAGCGCAGCTCGGATTGGCAGAGAAACCAAAAGTCAATAAGAGCGCCGTCTTAAAAGGACAGGGGCATCCAAAGGGGCCTGAGACATAGGCTCGAAAGGGTCCCTTGACCAATCTGCACACACGGCGGTGGGGAGGTCCAGCGTGGTGTAAGCCACGCGCGAAACAGGCCTAACCCGTCTAGCCCCACGCAAGAACCTCTTGACCAGTGGAAGGCTGAAGATCGGTCCACCATCACAGCCCGCATGGCCAGCCTGAAAACAAGTGCCGCATAGACCTTGATAGTGGAAAAGGCCAAACCCTTCTCCAATAAGTGCTGCAGAAAAGCAAGCACGCTCCCACCTCGCAATGGATGGAACAGCGTGGTTCCTGGTCACACCAATCAGAGAAAGCGCACCACTTTGCCGCATAAAGAGGAAGAAGTAGAAGGCGCACAAGCACCCTGGATAGTGTTGATAACCGCTTCAAGGCAAACCTTTGTGCCGTCTGCAGGATCAACCTCTCAAGGAGCCAGACCAACAGCCGTCCTGATACATCGGGCGAGGGTGCACCCGTCCCATGGGCCTGCGAAAGTGCATCCGGTCTGAACGGTTACCGGCCACGGCGCCGCCCGTTGAGAGCGTCGCCAGCTCTGGAAAACCACAGAGCTGGAACGGTTCTCCGGAGCCACTATAATCAGGGATGATTTCTCCTGTCTGACCCGTTCCAGAAGAGGAAGGATCAGCTGGAGCGGAGTGAACGCATACAGGAGAACCCGCGGCCAAGGTGTGTGCGGCCAACGCATCCACCCCCAACGGGGGAAAGATCCCGAGGGCTGAGAGAGAACCACCACCTTGCAGAGTGTGTGTTCTCCCTGCAACGCGAACAAGTCCACCTGAGCCGTCCCGAACCTCTGCCAGATCAGTCTGACAATGTCGGGATGTAACCGCTCACTCGTCGCGGCAGGGACCACCGCAAGACATGAGTCCGCCCCGAAGTTCTGGGTGCCCGTGATATGCAGGGCTCTCAGACTGAGGAGATACTGATGAACCCAAAGCCAGAGCTCGACCGCCTTTTGGTGGAGAGCAGACGAGCGCACTCCCCGTTTGTTTATGTATGCCGCCACCGACACACTGTCTGTCCTGATCAGAACATAGCGGCCACATACCAGGTGAAAGAAATGCAACAGCACTTTCCTCACAGCGACGAGTTCCAGCACATTTATGTGGAACTGTAGGGGGTGTACGCCACTCGCCTCCTACCTGAGTGTGAGAGAGCACGTTCCTTCTCCCAACCCGTCATCGAGGCGACCGTGAAGACCACAACGTAGACGTCACTCTGCCAGTGGGAAACACCCTGAGGAGGGCGGGGGGGGTTCCCAATACTCCAGGTCTGGTGACACCGAATGGGGTAGGAGGAGCACCCTGAGCTTATGTTCGCACGGGGTCCAAGCGTTGGCGAGCTAAGCACCGCTGGAATCTGCACATAAAGAGCAGACCCAGGGGAAGCACGGGATGGGCGGCTGCCATCAGCCCTAACAGGTGCATGGTGGACAGCGCGGGTCACGTTTCTAAGAACGCGAAAAGCGGGAGAGTGCCAACAGGATGGGCGTCTCGCCGAGGAGGGCGAGAGGCATCGCTGTCCATGGCGGCTGAGTCCAGGTATAAGGCCCCCAGTAGACCATCTGCCGGCCGGAGAGCGGGAAGCTTCTTCCTCCCAGTTGATGGCAAACCCAGGAAAGAGAGATTGGTTTATCACCGTCATGGTGTCCCTTCTCGCAGCTTTCCTCTTGAGTCGCTCAGAATAAGTAGGTCGTCGAGGTAGAAGAGAACCCCTCTTTTCTGACGCCTGAGCGGTCCCAAACGCTGTCTCCACACACTTCGAAAAGTGAGCATTCTCAAATTTCTTGCGGCAACGAATCCGTTGAACACCGAAGATCAAGAATAGGGTCTTTCTCCCCTGACTTCTTGGGAAACCAGGAAGTAGCGGGAGTAAACACCTAAGGTGTAACTTGTGGGGAGGGGGACAACGACAGTGATGGCCCCCATCTTCCAAGAGACGGGGCCACCTCTGGCTGCCAGAGCCGTGCTTGCCGCTGGTCCCGTTAGCCTGGTCTCAACCAACCCCATAAAGGTTGGGAACGGCGCTTGAACTAAATGGGATGACCCCATCTCAACGTGTTTGTCCAACCACGATGGTAAAACGCACCACCTCTACTAGCCAACACGCATAGCGGTCGGAGAGAGGGCGAGCTGACATCGTTGAGGAACGCTGTCCAGGAATCACCCGTATTCCTCCTGCCCTATCGCCTCCACACATGTTGTGTGTGTGACCAAGGGGCCATCCCATTGAAAAGGGAGGAGCTCAGCGAAGCGTGGTATAACGTTAACGGAGCTAGTCGCTGTAAAACCAGCGAGCTGTCTAGACGCCGCGCTCGTGTCTGCTGAACAGGCAACGAGCCGCTTAGCCGTAGCACTTCGTGACTGCGCGTTGTCCGCAGACCGTCTTCTCACCTTCACAGCCTGTAGAAGGGGAGGCAAAGGGGATAATGTGGGAAACTAGGAAACTAGTACAAGCGTCCGTGTCCACGGGCTTGTGTAATTGAGATCTCCAGTCCGCCCACACAAGCTCAAAGGGACGCCGCTTCTTAGAAGCAGGTGAACCAGAGGTTATGTAGACACGCCGTCCGGCCGCCACCCTACAGCCACCGGGCTGAGGGGGGGGAAGAGGCAGCCTAGAGGAATATCGCTCCTTAGAGAGTATGTACTGCCGTTCGGTCGAACGTCGCCGCGCTCGTCTCTGCTGAACAGGCAACGAGCCGCTTAGCCGTAGCACTAGGGCTGGGCGATATATCGATATTCGAAATATATGCTATATTTTTCAAACGCGATATGGAGTACCAGACGATAATCGTCAACATCGGATATTATTTACATGCGACTCGTTGTAATGACAGTCACATTTGGTCCACACATCAGCTTCGAAAGGCACGCAGGCTCTTAGCAGCTGTTGTGTAACTCTGAGGTTATGTCTATTTCCCGTCTGGCCTCCACTCACACACTGGCTTGTGTGTGAGGCAGGGAAAGGCAGCCTTTGCACTCATCGTCTTGGGAGGACGTTGCTTGTCTATCGGCGAACGTTCTTTTTATCCTTATTAGGAAAAGAAAAAGTGGGAGCAAGCCTGCAGAACTTCTGGCTCCGCGGTGCTGCTCTCTGCGGCTGCGGCGGCGGCTGCGGCGGCGGCTGCGGCGGCGGCTGCGGCGGCGGCGGCGGCCTGGACCCCGCTTCCTCCCGGCCTGCTGATGGGAGGAGCCCGTGATAATCGTCTTCAGATCCATATAACGATTCATTACGAACGTCAATGACTGTGTGACGACGTGCACCTCCGTGAACGCAAATAGTCCTCCGGAGCTAAGTGGGCCCCTGGACGAGGCTGCCCGCTCTCATTCCGGAACCGCAGTAGTGTGAGACGATGCCATTATGGCCCTCTGGATCGATGGTGGCCCATTGCCATATGGCCGGCCGCCGAAACGGGCTATTTCGGCTGGCATAGCTGGAGGACCGACGGCTGGAGAAGCGGGGAAACCGTCAGCCGATCTTGCGGTCCTCATCCGGGCCGTAAAGCCTCCCTGCACGACAAGAGACCAGGGCAGAGGAGAAGCAGGGCGAGGGTGCGATCGCCGTCGCAGATTGCGGGCATGCAGCGAACCAACGCCTGGTTCTTCAGGCCTGGTTAAGCTGCTTCTGGAGGCGGTCGGAGGGCAGCGGCTTCTCAATTAGGACGCCATCCGTGCGGCTGCCGGACAGAGAAGCGGCTTGCTAAGGAAGGCTCCAGGCGAGGGCTCCCCCTCGCCTGGAGTATCAAGCCCACCCCTTCCACGTTGAGTGAAGTCAGTTGGAAGTCCTCACGCCGGGCCTTCAGAGTAGGAAGGGTCCCCACCCGCAGTGACTGAACCGTTAGGACAGGGGGCACTGGGTAACCGCCGGGAGGAAGACAGGGTCGAAACACACTTCGCCTGCATGTCATCCGACAATGGGGCGTATGAGGCGGGCTGCTAGAGATCCGCTTTGATGGCCGCCGCCTCACCCTATGACTCTCGGCCGAATTAGATCGGCCATTTCCGGCGTGGTTGGCTCTCTCAGGACGTACAAGTGGCTTTCCGGTGGAAGCCCCGGAGCGGGAGAATCCGGACGCAGAATAAGACGTCGTTCTAAGGTATAGGCAGAACGTCCGTATAACCGCCCTGACGTGTTGCTTCGGTTGTCGGGTCCTGGGCGTCCGGAAACTCCGGCCCTGAATGATCTCGATTGCTCGCAGCGAGGTCCCACTGACGAGGGAGAAAAAGAGGTAATTCTTCGTTTTCCGTTGATCAGACAAATGCTGGAAAGAAAAGGAGAATGTAGCGCGGTTTGCGCCGCCTTATATACACGTGCCTGTGGGAAATGGGGCGTGAGCCCACGGTGAATTGGTGCCATAGTTAAATTTTCAGTGGCGTGCGGCACGCGACGGACAGCCCATAAGGCGAAAAGCCTAGACGGCATAGCCTACAAGAAATAGAACAAAACAATTTACACCAGCCCGGCTGCAACTCCTAATGTCGTCATGGCAATGAGTGGCTATGGTTCAGGGTAAAAAACAGCTAAATCATTCATCTTTAGATAAGTAAATGACTGAAGTTTAATATTGGTGATGAATCTAGGTTTGTGTAAATTAACCTTTACATATACCTCAGAAACTAGTAAGAAATGTGATCTGTGCTCACCTAGTACACATAAAATGTACCTCATCTTAGCATCCCAATCCTATCACAGGAACAAGGAATCAATCATTTTGGGCGTTGTTTGTTGCTGTTGTTCAATTATTTGGTTCACGTTTACATGTTTCATTTTAAGTAAAAGATATGTATTAGACGCCGTGTATATACATACGCATTATCCTGCTTATTACACGGCTACTTGCCAAAACGAAAATAAAGAACTAACAGTTGTTTTTTAACATATGACCATTCGTAAGTGTGTCAGCAGAGAAATAGTCTGCCAAGACGAGGTTGACATCGCTTAGCGACTGAATGCGCTGGGGTTGATAAATTACCGGACTACTTGTGGAGTGTTACCAAAGACATGATTCCGAGGCAACAATTCCACTTTCCTTGACAGCAGTCATTATATGCTTAGCAACGGTCAATTATCGAAAAGGCCGGAAGCCGGGAAGGCCCATGCAAGTGAACGGATCATTCCACAGCATTGAGATGAGTCGTGTAATATGTAAGGGATAATGCCCAACACGGTGTCCATTATCAGGAATTAATGGATGGATGAAAACGAACACCTCGAAGGGCATTATTCCCGCTAATATACCATGGTCACTTGCCAAATAATATCATTAGACCAGTCAATTTATATTTTCATGCGTTTTATAATCCAATATATAAAGTTTTTCAAAGCAGCATAACTTTTCTTCCCTGGTAAAGCTGAGGTTTGAGCTTAATCCTGAACAATCATTACCCTACCGTAAGGTCTTATGCAACGGAAACGTTGTTCGTTCACTCCTCCTATAAATAGGACGGACTTTAGCTGCGACTTCGGCAACAGGAGTATTCTAATCCGCTCCAAGCTCATGGCCAGAAGAGCTAACGTTTATGATTGTACATATTGATATCGAAATGCCTCTCAGCCTTTATTACCACAGGATACTCTTAGGCAGGTTAGCCAATTATTTTTCCAGGGCCAAAAAGGCAAGCTGAAAATATTTTGAGGCCGGACAAAATGCCGACTCAATAGTCAATTAATACATTTTATATTTCTATATAAAAGGCAGGAAAAGCTGCATTTTTGACCGCTGGTAAGAGTGTATGCTATTATTTGGCAATTAAAATGTGAGGTAAGCTTTCAAAAATTATAATTTATCAAATATTATTCCAAACTGATAAACAAAATGTGAAAATTTTGACTAATTTCAGTCACATTAATAACAAGGGCATTTGAGTTTCATACTAGTACTATTGAAACAGGATTCTTCTTAGTTTCTAAAGCAATCACATCATCTTTGTAGAAACGCAACTAAGGCATGCCAACTGAACTGTGTAGCTGTGTTTAAGAAAAGTTTCCAGTTTTTTAGCCTTTTTGAACTCTCCATGCCTATATTCAACACATTTTAATGTTTTCACAGAACTGTGCAAAAAGAAAAGGATCAAGTGTTCCTATTATTCTCACTTGTTATATTCCACATTTTAGTGTTCTCAGTCTCTTTTTTGCCATCAGTGTGAGAAAAATCCAGTCGTCTGTTGAGGTTTAACAAGTCCATCAAAGTCAGGTTGGAATGTCTGTGAGGTGGGGATGCGAAGCACAGCTGAACAGATGTTCTCAGTGAGTAGAGAGGATCGTGTACCTGGAATTTGGTTAAGCTTCATGACTGAGAATGTCTGTTCACATCATGTAGCTGGACATAACGAGAACCAACATCTTCTGAGCATCGCATGTCTCCTCATTTCTTTGGAAAGTTCTCCTCCTTGAGAGCAGAGTAGAACTTCTAGCAGTGATGCTTTACTTAAAGTGCTCTTTCAAGTAGTGAATCAGACTGCAGGTCAATGTGAGTTCAAGGCTGAACATCAGTGGGTGCACTATCATATCAACACTGCGAGTAAAGAGAGAGGAACCAGCTGCATTTCATCCTCAACCTTTTTGAAATCTTGAAACGCCTTGAATAAATTCATCATGCCAAGTTGCTAACATTGATGAGTACCTGTGCCGGTGATCAGCTGATGGTTTGACTTTCTTGCAGGGTTTTCATGTGTTCGAGATTGTTTGCTTGGCCTAGTTTGCCTTGCAATTATTGCCAACTTTGTCATGAAGGCTTTCAGGCTATGCATTTCATGAGCAAAAAGGCCCTTGCCCTGCAGTTGTGTGTTCAGTTTATTCCTCATGGCAGTCACATCAACAGAAAATGTTAAATCTGCCATCCACTCCTTATCAGACCGCTCTGGGATGGTTTTGCCTTTCATCTCACAAAACTCTTTGATTTCAGATCCCAAAACCTTTTTAGCACTTTGCCCAGGCTGAGCCATCTGACAGCTGTGTGGTACCTGACATCACCATGTTCGCTCTCTTGCTCCTCCAATAGTGAAACAAACTGCCTGTGATTTAATGCTCGTGCTCTGATGAAATTAACTGTTGTAGTACAACCCGGTCTCACGAAAATATGTGACACTGTCACGCAGTGCCGGGCCTGATTAATTTGGTGCCCTAGGCAAGATTTTAGCTGGCGCCCCTTGCATCGCAGCAGTTAATTTTCACAATTTCACACTTCATAAACTTTCATACAATCATATAGAAACTGAATGTGTGTATTCAAGATTTTATTTCTTTGAGTAAAAAATATCACACCAAATAAAAACTAAAGAAACAAGTGATAAAATTAAAAATACAAAATAAATAAGGCAAACATATTAAGCTGAACATTGCAAACGAAAACAAGTGACATAAAATGAATTAAAAATACAATATAAATATGGTATTGTACAAAATAATAAATAATGAAACCAGTGCAGACATAACACACACTATTGCACACAGTAAAAGAAAGAAAAATGAGAGACCTCTTGATTCACTGCTATTTACATGATTCCAACAGACGGGGCTATCTGCTATCTGGGCTATCTAACTCACTTTACAGCTCTTACTCTTCTTGACTTTCTTGATGCAAAGTCATCTATAATGTCATCATATGACAGCTTTTTTCCAACAATATGGTTGATGCTTATAATGGAAAGCCCACTGAGACGTTCTTGTGCCATCGTTGATCTCAGGTAGGTTTTAATAAGCTTGAGCTTAGAGAAGCTTCTTGCCGCAGAAGCCACTGTAACAGGAAGAGTGGCGGAGATCCTCAGAGCAACCCACATATTGGGATACATCTCTGTTAGCTTTTTCTCATGCAGGAAAGTCAGGAGTTCCATGGCTGTCATGTTCTTTGCTGGCTGTAACGGAACCGAGCGGGGTCGTTTACACATAAACTGTGGGCTTGGCCAAGAAAGCAGAGGCAGTAGTAGCTTCGGACAAGGTTTTAATAAATTAAGGCTTTAACAATTTGTTCAAGCGGTTGAAGGTCCAAAAAGCATAAAAAATGCAAAAATAAGGAAAAGGAATTTAAACAAAGAAATTTCAAACAAAAATTAATTAACTCTAAAACTTCAGTTCATTACCTCTGCATAAACTTCAATTAACTCTCAGAGGTGTCACCCACTGGCCACTGCCAGACCCTAACCCGAACCAACATGCAACAAAAACCAGGGGAGACATATACAAGGCGGCCAGCACCATTAACAATAGACAGGGGAACATTCGACAATCAACTGTGACACCAACAACAAAACAAACTCTGAGACCAACCACATACCTTGCACCTGCCCTTATAAACATTACACTATTAGTTGACGTTCAGTTAATTAAACATACAGAAGGAATTTGCCACAGACGGCTTGATCACGGCCGATTCCCCGTGGAACTCCCCCCATAGTCAATTCGCTGTTGGTCCGGACTTAGTTCCGCCCGGAACCAATATCCGCGTCCCTGATTCTCTTCGGCATCCTTTGCCCGTCGACGCCGGAGCCGCACAAGAACCCACAGGTGTTTAATATCCCATCTATTTCGCTATGCAAGCGTGGCGCCCTACTTACTCACGAAAATAAATATGTGCGAAATGCATTGAGGTAACTTACTTGTTTTTGTCATTCTTATAACAAGTTAAAATGTCTATTGACGTTGTGCAAACACTCGCAACGTAAAGTGCCACTCTTTGTGTGTTATCAGTATAAATGTCACCTTCCATGTATGTAGTGCGTGCGTGCTTGTGGATGTAAACAGCTGACCGGGAGGCCAGACGAGTGCCGAGCCGGCACTTCTCCTGTGCGGTCCTCTGGACCGTCACACTGGCAAAGGTGGAAAGTTGTGCATTTCCACGCAAAGTTCCCTGTCATTAATGTCTTGCTGCCCATCATGGGTCAGAGCAGTGCTCAAGGTCTGACATTGTTGTAGCAGCTGTTCTTTTGCTGAGTTGGGGAAGTTGAGGAGCACTCCAAACTTGTCCTTTACCTCTCCAAGGTTCTGAAATCTCTCTTCAAGTGAAGAGACAACTGTATCCACAACCACATTAAAAAATGTGGTTTCCATTTTCTTAAGTGCGTCATTGATAGGCTCATCTGGAGACTCATATGCAAAGTGCTTTTTTGTGGTTCTTAACCGCTGTTGTTTCAGTACAGTCTCAACGTTCATCTCTTCACACATCTCCTTTGCAGTTGTCTGTGCATCAGAAAACCCTAGTGGTTCTGTAGCAGGCCATAGAATCTCTGGTTTTCTTCAGCAAGTCTACAGCCACATCTAGCTGCATGGAGGGTGACTGCAAGAGTTTACTCACATGCTGGATTTGGTTGAGGATGTCATACCATATGGCTGTACAAATGGAAGATCTGTAAGATCCTATCTCCTCAGCCAAAGACTGGGCTTCAACTCTCACCACAGGGTCTGAAGTAGTTTCCCTCACCTCCAGAAGAGCCCCTCTGACTTGCCTAGCCTGATACCTTACTGCCTCAATGCTTTTTATCCTGCTTTCCCATCTCGTCTCTGACCATGACTTCAAAGTGGTTTAACATGATTCAGCAGGGTATCCCATCTCTGGGTGGAGGCTGAGAAGAGCTTGAATAGCTTTGTTAAATGTCCAAAGTAGCTGATGGCTTCTGTTGTGCTCTTTGCAGCATCAGCTATCACCAGATTTAAAGTGTGGGCACCACATGCAACACAAAAAAGCTCTTGGGTTCTGCTGAAAGCAACCAAGCCCTGAACACCTTTATTCTTTCCCTTCATGTTGGCACCGTTGTCATAGGATTGTCCTCTGCAGTTCTCAAGGGGATGTTTCAGCTCCTCCAGCCTTGTTTAGGATGAGAGATGACACAAACTTTCCCCTGTTGTCTCCTCTGCCACAAGAAAGCCCAAGAAATGTTCTTTAACTTGTGGTAAGTCTTCTAGTGATACTGTCCTGACAATGACAGAGAGCTGCTCCTTAGGACTCAGATCAATCTAGAATAATATAGAAATATTTCATTTTTTTGATCCCATTCACAATGCTTTCCAGCATTTTGGAGCTGATGGAGTATATCAGTTCATTTTGGATTGTTTTACCCAGATAATGTGTGTGACCGCTAGCTCCACTTTCCATCCCGCCCAACATGCTGCTTCATTACTGGATCAAATTTGGCCATGAGTTCCACCTCTTTCAGAAAGTTGCCATTGTCTGGTTTATTTAATGTATCTGTGGACCCCCTTAAAGCTATGTTTCTTTCAGCTAAGGACTGAATTATTGCCACCAATCGAGAGAGAACATCACGCCACCTGTTTCTCTCAGCCTCAGCGAGTGCCATCTCTTGCCTATCTATTGTTAACCCCTTTGCAAAACGGATATCCAACTCCTTCCATGTTGTCATGTGGGTATTGTGCCACTGTAACCAAATGCTTACAACCACCCTATTACAAAGGGGATGGACAACTAAAAGCATTTTAACTGACATACAAGCAAGAAAGACACCTGTAAAATAACACCTGAACAGGGCCTAAACGTTAAAGTTTTCCAAACGTCCCTGATGAATTTAAGGTGGAGTAACATTAACACACGTCGACTCAGCTATTTATTGATTATTAAACAATGTTGCTATCGTCCAAAGTAAGCTAGAAAGCTAACACTCTGCTCCAACAACGGTAACTATGATGCATTAAACTATTAAGTTCATGCACTTCATCACATTGACATTACTGTACCTCTATCACTTTCACGCTTTTCCTCCTCTTCTTTCCTTCTTTTCCTTCCTTGGGCGCCGGATGGCTTCAGTCTTATGGACATAATTCCGTATACAGTGTCATTAATCTTTTTCTTCTCGTCCTCGGGGTCACGTTCCGGTCAGATCATTAGGCAGCTTGCCACTTGACCCCGGCCCCCTCACAGAGGCAGGTACAGAGCAACGAGCCAGGCAGGCACCCAGAAAAAGGCTTCTCCATTATTTAATAGTCTTTGTTATGACTTTTATGTTTGCTGTGGGCTTATAAATATATTTCGAAAATAATTAGTATTAGTAATGGCACTCGTAAAAAAAAAGCATATATATATATATATATTTTTTTTTTCTCCCCCCGTTTTCGGCGCCCCCCGCGGATGACGGCGCCCCTAGCATTTGCCTATACTGCCTATGCCCGGAGCCGGCTCTGCTGTGACGTTATTTTAATCTATTGTTCGTGATCAGGGACACGTATTTTAAAAATTTTCGTGTCAAGAAGCACAATTTTCAAACTGTCATGGCAACGTCCGCTCGGACACTGGACTTGCGAGTCATCGACGCAGACTTTCATTCACATAGCCAAGCACAAGACAATAGATGGCTAGGGTACAATAAACATTCAAGACATACCATTCTAAAAAGAACAGATGAAGCAGCTACCCTTGTTTTCCTTCGCGGTTTGCCCTACAGAGGCAGCGCACCTGCATTTAATCTATCCGTAATTCCTCAGAATCAAAGGCGAAAGTAGAAACGGGTGGCCAAAAGCTGTCGTATTGTGTTAGTTATCACAGACAATTTAAGTAGAAGAAACGGGTGACCAAAAGCTGTCATATTTGTTAGTTATCACAGACCAATGCTTCGCAAGTCCAGTGTCCGAGCGGACATTGCCATGACAGTTTGAAAATTGTGCTTTTTGACGCGAAAATATTGAAAATACGTGTCCCTGATCACGAAAAATAGATTAAAATAACGTGACAGTGTCACGTATTTTTGTGAGACCGGGTTGTGTAGTAACACCATCAACCACATGGCTAAGTTTTAGCAATGACTTGCACAACGCTTGCTGATGAATAGTACAATGTATAAACACCAATTTCTGCTCTGCGTTGAGTTCACTCATTTTATCTTGCATTCTTTTCAAAAGCCCAACGTTTTTCCCTGTCAAATTTGGACATCCATCCTCAGTGACACCTGCCAGTCTGTCCCATTCAAGTCCCAGTTTGTCCATGCATGCGTTTACCTCGGTGAACAGACCACTCCCCGTTGTGGTTTCTTTCATTGGCCGCATTGCTCCCTACTCCTCCGTAAACTTGAAGTCGAGCGTTATCCGCCAGAGATATTATGAGCAGCTGGGCTTTGTCATTGACTTCACAGCTCTCATCCAAAGCCAAAGAAAAAAAGTCTAAGCTTCCCACTTCACTTTGCAGCTGAAACTCCAGATTCTTTGCGATGTCTTCCAGACCTCCACCCTTCTCATCACGGTGCGGCGGGACAGCGGGATGTTTTCAAACGCTACTTTTCTCTCTGGGCATAGCAGTGCTGCAGCCTCGAACATGCACTCTTTCACAAAATTCCCTCCGAGAATTAGAGGTGGTTCGGTCGCGAACTGATTCGTTCGAACGAACGAATCGTTAGAACGAACGACCCGAACTGGTTCTTCTCTCTCGTTCGCCTCGTTCGCGTCGGTCGTCTCGTTCGCGTCGGTCGTCTCGTTCGCGTCGGTCGTCTCGTTCGCGTCGGTCGTCTCGTTCTCGTCGTTCATGACTCAGAATTGACTCCTCCCAGACCCACGACTCGCAGACAGTTCGTTCAGGAAGACGAGGGACCGAGCGACTCACGGCAACACACTGTTGCTTGCACTGCACCAGCAGCAGGTTATAGTTATAACTAGGCTTTTACTTAGTGAGCTTCAAACGATACATGAAGTAAACATACTTGGAAACGTCCATGTAGGCCTACGCAGCAGCACTATGCGCAGGTGATGCCGCAAGGCATAATCATTATTAACTAACGCATTAATCTCTGAGGTGAAGTAAAGCCTCAGGTGGTCCGTTACATTTTTCTTGTCAAAGTAGCCTGGTGTTTTAGATTTAGGGTTAGGGTTTCACAGTTGTTTCCTTTATCTCGGGTATTTTTTTAATATATATAAATTAACGATATTGACTCAACTTTCAGGAGATAAAGTGATTCGATTCGCCATTTCGATTCACCGGAAACTCGACTGAACCAGTTCAGTCGAGTTTCCGGTAGGCACTGAGTCTGACTGACTCAGCTGAGAACCATGCAATGGGTGCATTGCATGATGCGATTCACCGCTACCGGAAACGGAAACTGGACTGAACCGGAAACTGGTCTGAACGAACGAACGAACGATTCGCGAACGACTCATCTTGGCGAACTGACTGACGCGAACTGGTTCACGTAAACGAATCATTGAATCCACCTCTACCGAGAATGGCTTACTATTCTGGGCGATTTTGTGGGCGATCACAAAGCTGGTTCTGGTCGCTGCATCTCTGGCTGCATGCAGCTTTGTAAAACAGCCTTGTTGTTTTTCTAGCTTTGCTAGTAAATCCGTGGATGTCCGCGCTAGTTCAGCATCAGTCAAGTTTTTGTATTTTTCGGCATGCCTCATCTCGTAATGCCGTTTCAAATTGTACTCTTTAAACACATGCTCCCCACAAACCAAACACACAGGTTTACCCTTGACTTCAGTAAAGAAAAAATCAGTAGTCCATATTTGTTTGAAAGTGCAGCATTTGGCCTCCACTTTCCTCTTTTTGGCATGAGCCGACATTTTCGCATTTTTCCCGGGTGACACGGAAGGTCAACAGTTCAGGGGTGACACGGAAGGAAGATGCAGGTTGTCAATCACACGCATTTCACGTGCCGGTTGACGTGCACGATTGCGTGCACTGTGAGAATAAATGGGCTCCAAATTAAAAAGCATGCGTTTTAGTCCACCCCATAAGTTAATT
This sequence comes from Melanogrammus aeglefinus, assembly GCA_900291075.1. Taxonomy (NCBI): domain Eukaryota; kingdom Metazoa; phylum Chordata; class Actinopteri; order Gadiformes; family Gadidae; genus Melanogrammus; species Melanogrammus aeglefinus. Next base: position 3,071 of record OLKM01003988.1, on the reverse strand, counting down.
AGAAATATGTTTTATTTTCTAATTTATCCTGTAATCTTTCGCTGGCCGGTCAGAATCATCCCGCGGGCCGTCAAGTGCCAGGGTCTGCACTATGGGTCTATAGCAAACTGCAATTGCCGTAGTCTCTATTACAGTTCAATTCATTTTCACATTTCATTACCAGCTCTCGAGTTTGAAGGCTTAACAGACCAATTTGACTGGAAATACTTAGCAGTATATCAGGGGTTTAATACACACTCGGACATTGACTTTTGCCAAAAATGTAGGATTCGAAAGTTTGTTTGTTATTAATATTAATATTCGCACATATAATTCGAAATAGGAACTGACCAAAGTTAAAAATTAAAATTACTTCGAATATTAACCAATGAAACAGACATTGCTTTTGAATATGTGATTCACACAGAAAAATAGATAAGAACAGCACTAGCACCAATGTAATAATTTGACGCATAGGACAATGTTAAACTAGGTTTGTCCTCTAAATTTAGCATCACAGGTGTCTTCAGAACTTGTAATCAGGTCAAGTCTGCTTATTTAAAGGGTGAAAGGTAGTCACTGTGCTGGTTTGGATGACCATGGGTGGTGTACGCAAACTGAACAATCGGACCCACAAAAGACAGAAGGAAGTTTAGGAGTTAGTCCTCAGGAGATAAGAAAGAACATTATAGACTAGCATGTAAATAGTAAGGCGGTATATAGGACCCATCTCAAGCAGCTGATGTTCCAATGTGCATGCACAGTTGCACATATTACTTCAAATGTTTGAGGTCCTTGAGATTGAAAGCCAACCCTCCTGGACGTGGACCGCAGGAGGAAAATTGATGACAAAATGAAGAAGACAGATAATAAGAATGGTAACCAAGAGCCACAGAACAACCTCCCAAAGAAAATTAAAGGTGAACTCCAAGGTCAAGGTACATGCAGTGTCAGAATCGCACACCAAATCCGTCGTTGTGTGAGCCAAAGTGGACTTCATGGGAGACGGGACCAAGGAGACAACCACTGGTTGAAAGCAATCATGAAAAAGCGAGACTGGAATTTTGCCCAAATGCATTACAACACCTCTGAGAGAATGTCCCTATGGACAGATGAAGACCAAACTGGAGCTTTTTGGCAAGGCACATCAGCTCTATGTTCACAGAACGCCAAAATGAAGCATACCAAGAAAAGCAACACTGTCCCTACTGTGGAAACCTGGAGGAGGCTCAGTTATGTTCTGGGGCTGCTTTGCTGCATCTGGCACCAAGGGTGGTCATTTGAATCTGTGCAGGGTACAATTGGAATCTCACCGACTATTCAAGGCCTTCCTGGAGAGAAATATGCTGCCTAGTGTCAGAAGCTTGGTCCAGCCGGGCGCGAGGTCTAATGGGTCCTCACAAGATAAATGGAAGGAGAACACAGCTAAAAGCACACCCAAGAATGGCTAAGCAGCAAGACATTGGAATATCTGGAAAGTGGCACTTCCTATGAGTCTCTTCTGATCTAAATCCTTTGAACATTACTGTGGAAGGAGCTGAAACCATTGCATCTGGAGATGGCACCTTGCAACCTGAGACAACTGGAGCCGTTTGGCTAATGAAGGAGTGGGCCAAAATACCTTTGACGGGTGCATTGCCAGTTACAAAATTGTTTGATTGCAGTGAATTGCCTCAAAAGGTTGTGCAAAGCATCAAATATTAAGCTTTAAGAGTACCATCCCTTTTGTCCAGGCCATGTTAAAATTTAAATGTTCTTTGAATGCACAATTCAAAGTACTAGTTCCTGATGTTCATTGGTTTACTTTTCCGTAAATTTTTAATTTATATATTATTTTTTTTCCAGTTCAAGCTCTTCGTCGGCAGTGGACGCATGTGGGCATTTTTCTTTTCCATTAACAGGGGTGTACCATCTTAGAACCAATATTTGTGTAGCTGAAGTAGATTGTACACGACAGACGCAGGGGGTTGGCTCCGGCAACTTAGTTACGGGGTTCACTCATAAACATTATTGACATTATATCTATGGATCTAATGCAGACGAATTACATGACCGTCAACCTAGAACAGGTCTTCACTTACCGAAACTTGATGCCATTCAGCTACTCTTATCTAGTAGATTCTCACCTGTATATCAAATTGTCACCTTTGACTGATTTGGAGGCTGGTCCGACTCACCAGGCCATCCAAGCAGGAGATAGCAAGGCACATGGCCTTCACTCCTTCCCACCAGGAAGGCGTCTGTTTGTCTCCGCGAGCCAAAGGAGGGTGAACGGTCCATCGTTCGTTCTCATAGATGCCATAGTATATATGGTGGCATAAACTTAACAATCTTATTTTCGCCTCCAAGCTCCTGAACACGTTCTAACACACCAATGGTCTTGATACGGATGAACTAGGAACAGGAAGTGTATTCGGCGGTCTGTTTGGGCAGCCGGGCATGCAGAGCAGTGGCCGCGACCGCGGTGGATGTCACATTGAAGTTATTCTTATAAAACCTGGACTAGAAGTACATGGAGTCCTCCAGGATGCTGCTGGCCACAAGATGTCAGCAAGAGCCACAATCCCCCTTCAAAGACTGTCCATGAGGTGGCATGCTTCCTGTGGGGAGTGAGCACCAGGCCGCTCAGGCACTGGGGAAAGCATCCACTCTCGGCAAATAGGGAGCGCTCGGGCAATAGTGTCCACTAACCAGTGGGACACAGGCTGTTCCGAGACTGGGTGACCCAACTTCCTGGCTCCATAGCATACAAAAAGCTGAGTGTGGTCATGTCTCAGCTGCTGTGTATGATCCACATAGGCCCTCAAAGCTGACTGGGCATAATGTGGGAAGCACCACCCCTGACTGACAGAGTAGGGGTCCAGCTGCAGACACCCCCGCGATCAGAAGAACAACACGCGCTGGCGTGACAGAACACCTGGCGTGACGGAAGTACCCTTCGTGGGCTGGAACGAAGTTTACCCTCCGATTATTATTCTAGAGACAAATAACACGTATTTATCGCTTGAAATATACATAACAAGAAATAAAAAATATTTCGACAAAGTTTAGTATCATTTTTATAGCTTTAAGAAAAGTTTTTTTTAACGTAT